>VZRO01000464.1:859406-1072796 GCA_013397915.1 Daphoenositta chrysoptera | reverse complement strand
GCGGCCCGGCGGGGAGGGCAGGGACGGGGCCGCGGCACCGCCGGCATTCATCACCGCGGGGGGCGCGGGGCCGGGCGCGGGGAGCGCGGCGTGCGCGGCTGCCGGCGCTTCCTGATTTATTTATGTTTGCAGCATAGGTGGTATTTCCCCGTTGAGAGTTTATCCATTGAAGTTTTCTATTTGACTTTCTAAAGCGGCGGCGACAACAACAACAACAGAAATCCGCGAAGTTAAAAAGCCAAATGTGTTAATTGTTAGCTAAATATAGACGAGGAAGGCTTGGAAGCTGTAGTGGGTGGATTGATCAGGCAGCGTACGAGTAAAAAGGAAAAGGGAGAATTGTCAGCCCTATGAAGCCAGTTGCCGGTAGGAAGGATCGCACCTGTTCTGGTGAGTGGCAGGAGCCCCATAGCCCCGTGGTCCCCAGAAACCTTGTTTACCCTCCTGTGATCCGGATGGAGGAAGGCGAAATACAGGTTAAAAATGCTGTAATAAATACCAGGTCTGACCAGGAAGGCAAACGGGATGGTTTTTTCTACAGTATAAGCCGTGTTCCCTTTAGTATTTTAACTTAACACATAATTCGTGCATTTGAACTGAGCCATCTGCTAGTTATAGTAACATATTTAGCGTTTATTTACAAAACTTAATCTGTCGTACATATATGTTTGCATAATTGATAGACTGGATATTTTTATAAAAAATGGTCTGTTTTCCTTTTACAGTTCAATATTACTTGTATGTTGAGACAATTTATGAGATTTACTGGTTCCTGTTTTCCCTTCTGAATAAACATTTGAGAAGAAAAACCAAAACAACAGAGCAAAGAGTTTGCTCTTTTGTAAGAAATTTCCATACTAACAAGGTAATTTTTGGGAGACTTTACCATAATCAATGCAGTTGCATTGGTTAATTATATTGCCTCACAGAGAGGCTTGAGTTCTCTCCCTTACTTTGAACTCTAAATAATACAGCCATATGAAGGTATAGTCTTTTCTAAAGAGAAGAAGCTGGAGTAAATCACTGGAAAGTATAGCCCTTCACTTTCTCACAGAACAGCTGTTTAAAGCACAATAACAACAGAAGTTTTGTGAAACTGTGTATGCCTGCTTCCTTCCTCACAAGGCTTTTTTTTCTTTCCCACTAACTGGCATGAAATCACCCTTCATATTAGTCCCAGGACCCTTAAATTAGTCTCAGCCTTCTTCCAGTTTATTTGAATTGGTGACCTTTGGATGAGCTGGTGTGTTCCATTGTTACTTGCTAATGATGGAATAATCTAGTCCTGACGTACCAGTTGTGAAACCGAGGGCACTGCTGCTGGATGGAAATTCAAATGTCTTATGGCTCCATGTTGGAAAAGGCAGGATTTAGCTGTGGTTTTCATCTGCTTTTAACTGTGTGGACTCTGATTTTCAGAGCTGAAAGGGCGCAAACCAAGTCTGTTAGAGCTGATGGAAAATCTGCCATTGATTTTTACTGGTTTTGGATAAAATCTTGTATGAGTTGGTGTTGAGCACATCATGGCTATGCCAAAGTTTTTAGTCTTTTTGAAATTCTTTGCATATCCAAGTCATTATGTAAAGTCAATTTTTTTGGTGCTGTCTCTTTGTGAGAATGTTCTTCTGGTTAGTAGAAAGTGGTGGTGTTTTTGTTCACTCTCTTATATACTACAGCATTAATTTTATTATCTGATAATTTCCTACTATGTCAGGATACACGGGGGATTTTGGTAAAAGTGAAAGTGCTTTTGCAGAAGGCTGCTTACCCTGAAGAGAGGTTTCTTCAGGTATTTTTCAAACAGTAGTGGGACATCTGAAGTCATAAGACATGCTTTCTCTGATGTACATGTTGTACTTCCCTTGTTCAGTATATGGTTGTTTGCTGCCTTTTGGGGTTTTTTTCCCTTACAAATGTGAAGGGGAAAAAGTTGTTAGTGATAACAGATACTGGTGTTCTGTGAAAAAGCTTGCAGAATAACACATACCTGTGGTGGCCATATATATCCTCTCCTGGCTTCCCTGTTGTTGATGATGAGCAGGATTTTTCCTCTTGGCTATATGTAAAAACCCAGCCAAGAGAAAGTAGGGAGGAGAAGGACTGCTAAACTTAAATCATGGAAGTTTGTTAGAGTTTATTGTGTAGTGTAGCCTGTCTTGAAATTTGATTCCATTTGGAAGGGAGTCAAGGGATGAAACCTCAGAAAAACCCACCTGATTTGAGGCAGGACGTCCTCCAGCAAGAATCTCATTTACCACCGGAAGGGTGAGACCAGGAATTTTGGCTCCTTGGAAAAGGAAGTTCTGGAGCTCATTATCTCTCCATCATCATATTCTGGTTTACTGATTTGGGGTTTGCTTATTACTACAAGTTGAAGAAGGCAAAGGAGGCATGCATGTGAAAGAAGCTCAGGTAAATAGGCTGAGATGAGGGAAGGCAGGAGAAGCACAATTACTGTGAGCCCTCATGCCTTGGATTTCCTTCTAGGACTTGGAAAGAGCTAATTTTCCCAACCAAACTAATTTGCTCTTAAATGAGAGATAGCTGTTGTGGCAGAAAGCAGAGCTGTACTGCAAGGTGCAGGGTAGCAGGGCAGAGCTGCATATTTTCTCCGTCTTGTCCCTTTTCCTGTGGGATTTCCAAAACATGTGAGAACCTGGCCTCTGGAGGAAATGTGGAGATAGTGCTGGGGCACTCTCCACCTACCTGCAGGGACTGAGGCAGCACACCCATGCCATGGGTTTCCAGAGATTAAGGCCAGGATCTAAATATGTGAATTTTCTGTCAGAAAGGGTCAGAGGATCAATCAGGAAGGACTTCCCTAATATTTCCACAGTTCATCTTTGTTCCCTTCTTTCCAAATATCAGAAATGGCTATGTATGTAGTCCTAGACTCTCTCCTGCATGGCCCTGTTTAAATAAATAAATAAATAAAAGCTGTTTGGTAGCTCTTCAGGTGTATGACAGCAGAACTCTGCCAAGTCACCAAGGTGCTTTCCTTCTATCTACTTAACTGAAGGAAGGCCTCTGGGTGGGTGAGGAAGTCTTAGTCCAGGGATCTGCTTGGCTTAATTGATCCCATAAATAAAGTTAGCAGAAGAATTCACATGGCCACTAGTGTGGCAGTACTGCTGCTGGCATTTTTTAAACTTGTCATTAATGGTGCAGTGGAGAAATAATCTCCCTTCTGGATTTTATGTATTGTACAGGGATAACTAAACAAACAGTGCATGTGTTATGAGAACTTTCGTCATTAAAATCAAGGGCAGACTATAAATTTCTGTGTAAAGATTAAAGAATTGTATTCCTTTAATTCTATGTTATTCCATCGGTTGTATGTGGTCCAAGAGGACATTTTGAATAAAGTAATTGAGTCTTGCATAAGTTGTTTCTTTCATTTAATTCACAACACGTGAATGAGATTGTTTCCATTATCCATCCAATTTAAACGTGGTCGTGGTAGGGGGACAATGCAAGTAAAAAGACTGGTTGGAAAAGTTGGTTCTGTTGTTAACCTTTTCAGTGTATGGTCACACTGCTGAAGTGCATGTAAGCCTGCAACTAGAGAGGAGGGAATTGAAAGCAAATAAAATGCCTTTTTGAAATACAAGAGTTAACTTGAGTATTCCATTTTGAATGCTTTTGGTCATAAAAATTCTCATTTTACTCTAACCCATTGTAGCTTATTAGAAATTAAATATCCTGTGAAACTAGTGAACTAGTGAAAGAATAAAGGATTAAACCACAGTTTAAAAAATACTTTATATCCTCAAGTGTCTTAAATATAGAGAAGCTGTAATGATTTTTACTGATGAACTAAAAGGGCAAATACTCTTATCTTATAATTAGATTATATGCATGAGAGAAGTGTGATCATTCTGGACTACAGAACTGTTCTGTGTCCCCTGGTGAACTTAACCCAATAAATTAGGGTTCTGGTTTTCCATTGGAAGAAATAAAAGGACTGATTGTCAAGCTGCCTAATAGTAAGGTAGAAAACAGAGCAAGAAGATCAATGTCTCATCAAGTGAATTTAAAGTCAAAGCGAATGTAAGTCTTTCTTCTACTGGATGGAGTGAGGTTGGTACATATAGAACCAAATCACTTGTATGTATGCATGCACAATGGTTGCTGTTTTATCTTGGGTAGAAGTTCATTCTTTTCACCTGCTAATTTTTTTTTGCCTATTTTGATGCTGATGTTTGAGTGTCTTCTTGAATACTTCTTGGGAGTTGGTTGGCATGAACTGCATGCCACAGGTACAACACAAATGTTGCTTGATGGTAAGATGTGCTTTGCAACAGCTGTGGTGTAGGAAAATAAAGGAGCTCTTTGAAGAAAATCAGAAGTATCTGTCAGCTACACAAGTAGTTGGATCCTTGAACAATTGCTCACTAACTGATATTTTAGTGACATGCATATGAATGAACCATTTTCAAAACATTCGCAAGAAAAATATGCTTCTGTGGGTAAGAAGGGCTGTTTCATCACCATTGCAAGTTGGCTTCCTTGAGTGATGTATCACGTTTGCTCTCATTATCTACAGCTGTACAGCATTCTTGAACTGTGGGCCTTTTCCTTTCTTATGTTTTCATTTGTAGACCTTCACATCTTTCTTCCACTGCCCTGGCCTTTCACCTTGGTCCCCTTTAGTATCCTCTTAACTCCACACCTCCCACTCACGACTTTCCATTGTTTCTCTTGATTCTGCTGTGCCAGGTCCTTGCCATGTGCTCCAGGCCAGCTGTACTTCAGCAGGTACAGAGTGCTGCTGCTGCTGCTTGGTTTCCTATCAGTGGAAAGAATGAGCACCATTAAATTGCAGATATTTCTTCTTTGGTGTTGTTTTTTATCTCTGACCATTAGCACAAAATATTCCTGGTCCATTTGCCTACCTTCTTGCAACTTTTGAAAGGTAGGGTTGCCTTCATGTGACTTTATACTGTTTTCTAGCTTTACATTAAAATAGTTTTATTCCCATGATTTATTAACTTGTCCCTGGCTCTGTTTAATTTTTAATATTTCATACATATTTTTTTTAAAATGTGGTATGTTTGTGCGCAAGGTGCTTCAAAGTATAATTATGAGCTGTAGCATTTATGTATAAGGCTTAAAATAACTTTGTTCCTCACTTCAGGAAATTGAAGGGTTTATCTTGAGCCTCCTTTTATAAGTTAGGTGTCTTACTTTCTATACTGCATTTTTTCTCATTAAAAAAAGATAAGGTGAAATGCATTATCCAGTTAGATAAACAGGGAAAGAGTCTGTACAGAGCTGTATCCATGTAAATCCAGAATATACATGAACATGCAGGTAGTGTTAAAAGAATGTATTAAAAGAATATTCCCCCGTAGAGTATTTGTGATGAATTTAATTTTTAAAGTAAAATAATTACTTCCCTTAAGTATTAAAGTATAATTTTATTTCTACAAATACAGAGAAAATTGTATTCGTATGCAGTGCTGAATTGTAGGTATTTTGTGTTGTGCCCGATTCACTGATGTGACTTACTGAAGTGATTTAGTTTATTGAAATTCTCTATGTGACCAGAATAGAACAGCTTCAGCCAGAGGATTTGGATCAACTGTTTAACTGCAGAAGTTGCTTATTATTAAGGTTAAAGAAAGGAGAAGAAATACCAGAATTAGGGTTTGATATACAGCCTTAATTCAGGTGTCTTTGAATATATGCAGGTAAACTAAGGTTTAGAGTCCATGGATGGTATTGCTTCACTTTTCAGAGTGCTTAGCCCTATGTAATAATAGTCAACCTTGAAAACTACACTTCCTCTTAACTTTATTTGAAACCAGGAAATCTGGGATCAGATCACGGGGAATACAGTTGGTTACGTAGAATATTGTGAGCATGTGGTCCTTGCCTGTGAGTGATACTCGTGTAACAGTAGTTTGTCACTGGTTATTGTGAATTTTGAGTTGAAAAATCGCCTCTGCACCATGAAGGTATCTAACCTGATTACCCAACTTCACATTCAATTGTTGCAAACTCTTTGGCTCTATTTCTCTCGCTCGTCCTGTTTCCCCTGCCCCCAGTCCCATGCCTCAGATACCTCACACTTTTCTCCTTTGCCAGAAACGGGAGAGGGATGCTGAAGACCTTTTGTTTTTCTGAAGAGTCTTATGCATGGAGATGGCATCCTTGACCTTCTTTCCCCTTGGAATGTCCTGACAGTTGCTCTGGTTGCTGAATCTGGCCGATGTTGGAGGCAGCTGCCATACGCCTGGTTCCTTCTTACAGGGCCTTCCTGCCACCAGAAGGGATAAGCCAATGACAAGAGTCCCGCTTGCCATGGTGTTGGCCAGAAGCTGTGCTTTTGCCTTCTTGACTCTCTGCGTTGCTGAGTATTGAGTTCTTGGGGTTTTTCTTTTATCCCCAGTGCCACTGCCATTTGGCATCTCCCTCCCTTGCACCCCTAGCTGGCAGTTCTGCTGTGTGTGAGCGCTGACACGTGCTGTGAGGCCTGGACAGAAGTGGTGATAGGCTCTGTAGCCTCTGAAAGGCACGAAGCCTCCTTCCTTGCCGAGTAGGTTGTTGCACAAGATACCATCTTGATGGCAGCTGTCTTCATTTGCATTGAACTCTGGGAGAACCCAGAGACTGCTCTGATAGTCAGGCCTCCTAGCAAGCCTGTGTGCTTTCATCCTCTGCCCAGGGAAGATGAATCTCACCCCTGCCACTCTCACGGTAGGATGCGGGGAATGTGCTTGCAGCCTTTCTGGCCATGACTTTCCAGTGGTGGGAGGATGGTGGGAGTGTGTTTTGTGAGGCAGAAGGATCTTCTCCTGTTATCTCTTCAAGAGGCCTCATATCAAAGCACTCTCTTAGTTTTGGGAAGTGCTTTCTGTGCTTGGAGGTTAGGCACGAGTGGGAATAGCATGACCTGGGGAAAGGAAAGTGCTGGATTCCGTAATTCCTGAGGGAGGGCTCTGGTCATGCTGTCTCTATAGAGCTGTTACCTGAGCTAGCCATCCTCATCTCTCCATCCTACCTGCAGTGACATGGATAAGTCTCCTTGCTTTGGCTCTGCAGTGGCTTCTCTGCAGTGCCACTTTCCTTGCATGGAGCCATGTGCATGGAAAACCATATGTATATAGAGTGTGCTCCCTTCTGTTTTCACATGTTTTCACATCTTCTGAAATTCCTGATAGCTGGTAAATTCAAGAACCTGGATGAAACACGTTTTTTTTCCATGTACTACAACAAATGTTGGTGAAGCACAAATAAACTTAGGCAAGACCCTCTCCCCCATTTTCCCTCTCTGAATAGATTTTTATTTTCAAAGGGACAGCAGGATTCATCTTTGTCATTAGGTCCTTTCTTGCCAAGTTACAAGTTCTATTCCAAGGAATAGAATTCAAATAGTTGAAAGAAAAAGAATTTAAAATTTTGCGTATATAAAAAGCCCAACCCCAAACATTTCCTTTGCTACTTCTGCAGAAATAGCAAGACTCTTTGTACAGGTTGCCCAGAAATGTTGTGGCATCTCCATCTTTGGAGATACTAAAAAAACAGGTGGGCATGGTCCAGGGTAACCTGCTCCAGGTGACCCTGCTGAGTTGAGCAGGGTGGTGGACTGGACAGTCTGCAGAGGTCCTCTCCAGCCTCAGGCATTCCATGACTGAAACCTTCTGAAAAGGCTTTGAAAGAGAATTGCAGTTCACTTTGTTAGAGCTGAGTGAAATACGAAAAAATTTAAGGTAGATTCATTCAATGGAAAGTGTAGAGCACAGCTTCAAATTAAGTTGGTCTGCCAGGCTTGTCCATAATAAATTCAGGGGAGTAAAAAAAAAAACCAACTATGAATTCATACCAAATTAAGGGAACAAGTCATATTCCTTCTGTCTACACAAACAACTGAAGCATCTCTGTAACTATAAAAGGTACTCTAAATGCATTTTTCATACCCAGATCAGAGTTATGAGGTCACTTAAAACTTAGAAAGAGAATTCATGCTCTCACCTGTGCACATACGAGGACAATTCTCAGGATCATTGCCTTTGATCCCATAGAAAGAATCATAAGCTTAAAAAGCAGCCAGGACTTGCCTTTAGTAGTAATTTTCTGATTATACTTTGCTCATAGGAATGTAAATGTAAAAAGTCAAATTTACATAAGCAGACTACTCTGTGAACCTTTGCCCTCCCCTCTCCCTTGACCTTTACTGTCCAGTTTGGCTCCCAGTGCTTTTTCAGAGATCTCTTTCTAGGGTTACGTGTCTCTCTAGCAAGAAACCCAAGTTATGAGAGCAAGAAAGTGGCGTAATTGCAGCCACAAAACCTGAAGTCAAGTAATCTTCCCTCTCCTATTACTGCTGCACCTACTCACGAGGCAGCCCTGTGGGGACCAGTGTGGACACTGGCTGGCAGCCAGGCATGTACCAGACATCTCTTTACCTTTGCTCATAGATGGAGACCATCCACAAATGGCAGCTGGAAATTCATGCCTATAATATAAGTTCACATTGGTTAAACCTGTGTTTTGCAACAACAGTGCAGGCTGCCTTTTTCCTGAAAAAATTCTATTTCCTCAATATTTTTAACATACTTTATTTTCTCAGCTTAGTACTAGCAGGAAGATTTATCAGCAATTTATGTTGGAGATAGAAGGAAAAGGGGAATTGGATTGCTGACAGGATATTGCTTGTTGTCTGCGCCAGCATAGTGTACAGTGAGACAAAAAGCTTGGACTGTTCTTTGTGAAGTTCAGCTCCAAGCCAAGTTATAACTTGAGCTCAGCCTCTTCAAAACACATCCGTATAAATATAGCTGTATTTTGTTTTGATGATCACAAGTCTGCAGCTGAATTAATTATTTGATAGTGCAAGAAAGATATGTAAAAGGAGACCTTTACTACTGAAGCTCAGATCTACAAGATCAAATCTACAGTCTGATTTTCTTTTTTAATATTTTGTTGCTAAGTGTTTCCTGATACATCATGCCTAATCTTGTCAATATTTCTTTAGGTCTTGCTCCTTTAAATAGCTCTGGATGAATGGATCATCCCGTACTTTTTCAAAGATCTCCTGGAGTCAGTGAAAGCCATTTGTGTGAACATGGGCAGCTGAAAGAAGCAAAGGCACTGTGAGCCCTGCACAGTCTTAAGGCAGTCTGTATTTGGGAAATGAGAGTAGTATGGCATTACTGTGTTTGCTTTGGAAGGTAATCTAATCTAAAAGAGCTTGAAACAATTTGCAAATTAGGATTGTGGAAACCTCAATCTCATTTTTTTTCTTCTTTAAGGGAAGAAGCATTTAAACCCAGAAAGAGCATTAGGCAGGAAGAATTTGAGAGATTCAACCTGGCAGATGTTGCAAGGCATGTGGTAGAATAGGACTGAGCTTTACCTATTGCTGTGTGAAGTTAAGATCTGCAGTCTCTGTTAGGAGCTCCAAATTTCACAACACTTGGGTGATGGTGTAATAGGAAGAAGGGTGTGGGCAAAACTACAGAGCTACATATGAGTAATTCAAGACCTCACCTGTTTTCCCATGTGGAGAGCAGGGCAAAGTGGGGAAAGCAGATGGGCAGATCAGAAGTTACAGTTTAAACGCCTAACTTTTGCTGAGCTTATCTGTATTGAGGATAATCTTCGGGGATTTGTGTTTGTTGCATGCTTTTTGCTTTTTTTGGTGAATGTGTTTTGAGTCAGAAAAAATTGATGTCTGGTGTCACACCTTTTATGTTCTGTCTCAGCATAGCAAATCAGAGCTACTAAGTTATAGCCTTGTGGTACTATGCTGTTAGTTTACTTGGATGTGTTTTCTGCAATGATGTTCCTAGTGGTGAACAACCTACTTTTTTAATAATATCAAAGGGGTGGAATTACTGCCTCATTTCCATGTGAGAAAGTCTCGGTGAGTATCACAGGGAGATAATGACCTTAAGTAGTGCCCAGAAGCAATATGTCAGAAAGAAAAAGCTATGATCCCAACAATGATTTTTGAAATTCAGTCAACCTTATGTATGTTTAATAAATGCACATCTTCCTGCAACGTTTGAAGTCAGGGGTCAGGACTCCAAAATGAAACTTAATGAGATTGTCTTCAGTGGCTATTGTGGCTGGAGAATCAAGAAAGGCAGAAATAAAGGTAGGTGATACAAGCTTACTGTTTTCCAAAGCTCAACAGTTTTGTAAGCAAAATGATCTGATTACAGGGTGTTTTTAAGATGGAAGTAATTTTATCTACAGTGCTAAATTTGGAATCAGTATACCCAGCCATCTGCATCGGTGTATATGGCAAGTCTAATGTCTTGATTTGGGGATTAAATTTATACCATGCGTTTACGTGTTCTTCTTCAGACCTTTACCTTAGGTTTTGGTTTCATTTTGCTTTTTTTTTCTTTTTCTGTTGTAATGTGAAATCTCGTTGTTGAATGTCGTTGCATTTCTTGTTTACTGATATCTTTATGAAAAACTTGGTTAAAGTTTGTGAAAACTCAAGGCTCCTTATACTCTTCTATGTCAGTTAGCCAGTGGTATTGATACTGAGTGCAATTAATGCTCTTCTCTTTGTAATCCAAGCTAATGTCCTCTAATCAACATTATGTAATTCAACAAATAGAGCAAAACCTACTGAATTAAGATACTGTACTGTTCTGTTATCTCTGGATGTGCAGCACAGCACGTATTTTTTGTATCTTTTGAACATTTTGTAGCTCAGTAGCTGAATTTCTGGGAGTAAATGCATTGTATTTTTGAGTCAATTAATTTCACTTTCTGTCAACACTTATGTTCAAGTTACGTTTCTGCTGAATTACACATTGTTAATTAAGAATAATTTTATCTCTTTGGTTAACAGAAGAAATTGGGGCATTTTTAGGGTGTTGGCCTTGCTGTTTCCATAACAGGTTAGCTGCTTTGATCTGGCTGTGTTGACAGTAAAATTGGGTCTTCTGCTTGGACGTGTAGGAGAAGTATGTTTGGTTAGACCGTTATCGAATCGGAGGAAGTAACTAGAATTGGTAAAGCGAAGACAGGCACTGTGATGGTAAAAAAGAGAGAAAAAATTAAGCAGCACAGTGTCACGCAGAACACTGTCACTTTGCTGATGTAATTTGTGGCTGTAAACAGAGGTCATGACATTATGCTACAGCTATCCCAGCTCTTCTCAGTTTTATACCATTTTTCCTGTAGCTCATACAAGCCCAGTCCTAGAACACTGCATTCCCTTTTGTGTAGTGCTCATTATTTATTCTTTTTTTCCTAACCAGAAGAGATTAAACAGGAAAGAGTTCAGGCAGGATTTGGAAAAATAATAGAGTGTGAAATGAAAATTACATAAGCAAAGACTGCAAAGTGTCTGTATACATCTATTAGTGACCATGTCTGTATTGTCTGAAAAAATTGGTAAAAGGTAATGGCAAAAAGTGAGGGTTTAAAAAATTTTAACAAGGGAATCTACTAACTAGACTTTGGTGCGTGTGTGATGGTATTATCACCCTGGAAGTGGTCGATAGGAATTAAGTTGTGTAAAGCACCAGCAGCTGTGTATTACAGAACAATAGGACTTTGGGAGAATGAGGAATAGGCAGCTACTGAGGTCCCCTCTTGTACAATCATTTGTGGTAGTAGTGACATGTCCTGGTTTTGAACACTAAATGCCTTTGACCTAATTTAACTCTAGTGTAACAACATTGAGAATATGGGCCATTTACATCGTGGAAAGGAAAAAGGAAAACACATTAAAGTATTTCCTTATTTAAGTGTAATATTTTTCCTTAGTTAAAGATATGCAAAAATATAAAGCAACATACAGCAAAAATAGGATTCTGTGGTATTTGCTGAAAGTAAGCATATGCAATCTTGTAAGAGCTGTGTGACATTTTAGATTTTATTTAATTTTCCCTTTAAGCTTCAGACTGGAAGTTAAAGTGCCCTAAAGGAGTCTTTATTCTAGTTGAAGTGCTCTGATTGCAGTGATCTTTTCTTCCTTTTCCTTTTCTTTTTGGTAGTATTTTAAGGTTTGCGGATTGTCAGGGAAGAAGTGCCATCTCTCTTATTATGAACATTGGCAGCTAAAGCTACTCAGTGTCTTTTCAGTGATCTTAACAATCACTGGTGAGCCAGAAAAGGAGGAGGACCTTGCAGAATTGCAGGTTATATGCGACCCTGATTCAGAAGTGTGTCTGTAATTTAGAAAACTTGCAGGGCAGGTTGTGAGATCCATGCTGTGGTTGGCCATCTCACTGGCTGTCTGGTTCTTCTCAAAGAAATGCTCTTTAAAATGTTACAACAGCTTTCGAGAAACTTGTGATTTAAAATCACATAATCTCAAAAAACCTGAACCATGACTAAGTATATGAAGATTGTAGGTTGTTCAAAGATTATATTTCAATACCAATGCTAGAAGTACACAGGGAAGAAGGGGGGAAAAGCACCCCTGTCTCCATGTCAGAATTACCAGTTTTTGTTCCTCTAGTTGCTTGGTACCCCAGCTGGGCAGCACCCCCTGAAAGGGGGTGGTCATACCCAAGTTTGAACAGAGGTGTCATGGTAGAACTTCAGTGCTTTTCAGTGCAAAGAAATCTAATGTGACTATTTCATCCTCAAGAAATTTTCAAATGTATCCCGGCATACTTAATTTCAGAGCGTAGCATGTCAAGTAAAGAGCATTAGTTCCCAACATTTGGACAACACCCATTTAAACTTTCAGTCTGGATCTTTTTCTGATACAGTGATGTTCACAAAGAAAGCAAGTTAGGTGCTTGGTTTTTCCTATATTCACGTAATATCCTAATTTTATTTTTTTTTTTTAAGAATCCAGCTTGTTCCAGTTTAGTCCTTACAAGGAAACATTTCAGAAGATTAAAAGAAAAGTCACAGTTCCAGTACAGTATGACTTTAACTCTTGTTACTCCAGAGCCACCACTCTCAGCTGCTGAAAAGTCATAAGGATCACTAGTTTCCATTTAATTTGCCTTCTAAAACTGCTGATGAACTTCACAAATATCTGGGTGGCTCTGCGGAATGGCTGGGAACAAACTGTTTTAGGAAAAATCCTTACAGATGAATAGTGGACATGACTGAAGCCTATTTTTCATAATCTTCATTCTGTCATCATACTCCCCTGAGGAACTTTTGGAGCCTAGTGGTGATTTTAGAAATGTATAAGGTGGCATTAGAAATAAGGTGCATATGGAAGTAGCAGTAATGAAGGAGAGACTATTTCACCACTGTTGATGATCGTCTGAAGATGAATTTCCTGATGTTAAATTCCCAAAGGGCTAGGAAGTCATCTGATAGCATATACTAAAAATGAGCAGATTGCATCCCTATTATAATTATGGTGTTAAATTTGCAGTGCTACTTTCTTGCCTGAATTTCAATATGTTTGGTCTGAATTGTTTGTAAGGATAGAGTAGTAATTCATCAAGAATGACAAAATTACCATGGTTTGTTTGTGTTGCATTGTCCAAATAAAAATCCCTTTTCCATTTGTACCTGCATATATTTAAGACTGCATTTACTTATTTGTATGTCTGTAAATGGTGCTTTACAGTCATATGAAAAGAGATACAGTCTTTTCAAGATCTTCCAACATTTTTTTATATAGTTATGGCTATTTTCTCTAGTTTTTCTGGTTTTTAACACTTAATTAGGACAAATGCACCTAAGTGATTCAGTTTTCAGTGCTGTCTGTTTACCCATGTTAGAAATTATTCTTTAACTCTGTGTGTTTGCTCTTTTAAGGATATCATGACTCATTATTTACTTGTGGGTAATCATCTTTAGTAAACAGTGCATCTTGTGAGAGCTAATACAGAGCTTTGTGTGTATCAGTTAGAAAGAGACCCTTCGATTCAAAAGTTCCTGCCAGCTGTCACCTCCTCAGCTAGTATCACCCCATAAGATAGAGCTAGTCACAAAATACAGAAGTAACGTTTGTGTTTAGAGAAACAGGAAAGGTTGCAAATAAACCAGAACTCAGTATAATGTATGACTTCAGGGCTACAGCAAAATATAGCTGGGCATGTAATACTACAGATTTCTATTTTCTGTCCGATATCTTACTGCTATGTTTAGTTGGTATTGTATACATTTTCAACTAATGGAAGCAACAAAAAATGGTATAAAATAGAATAACTTAATCTTGTGCTTTTTCCTGCTATGGTAAGAAAATATACTTTGTATCTATTACCAGTTACTTTCCTTAACATGATATCCTAGGTTTAGATTTTGAATCATTCCCTGGCTGACTAAGTGATGACTCGCTCGTTTTGTCTCCTATTTATAAAAGAAGTGAAAAGATTTAGCTCATGAATTTTTCATACAGACTACAGATGTACTGGTTGGGGCCAAATGCTGTCCTCAGTTACAAGTCAGTGTCGCTGGTGAGCTGTCAGTGGCAGGGTTGTGAATGTATTTCAGCGTAGTACTGAGACTTACATGTTTTGTTTCTAGTGTGCATATGGGGGTAAGAATTAAGGAGATGGTAGATAAACTGATTATAAAAATAGATAGGAAATAGAGGTTCATTTTCCAGTCCAACATGCTGCTGCCAGTACTGAAGCAAGAGTAAAACCATTACTCACTGCCCTGCGGGTGCTGCACCCTGCAATGAATGAGTACCATATTTTAAAATATCTAGTAACATTATGAAAAACTGAAGTCGAAGCAGAAGTTCAGATCTTAATTAGTGAAACTGCCTTTCCGCCTTTGGTGCTGCCAGCCAGAAAAATCTGATTATATTTTAAACTTTCCCAAACGGACTTTGCCTTTTCCCTTCTTAGAAACTGCCTGTGAAACCAAGAGCAAGGAAAGGTGTAGCACAGAAGGCAGCTTTTCGTGTCTCATAGCCTGGTTTCAGGTTGGTAATATCCCTCTGAAGTTTTACTGTATTCTTTCAACCTCCGAGTTTTTCTGTACTTTGAAGTTAAAAACCAAGTTAACCTTTGACCAAGAATTTCAAAATCACCTGGTAGAAAGCCCTTCCCTTTCTGCTGCCTGATAAATGAAAAGCTCTCCTCTGCATATAGGACTCAAAAAACCTCTGTAGAAAAGACATGAGGCTTTATTAATTCTGAATTGCAGTTTTTCTGGATAATTCTCTTTAGGAAGAGGCATCTCTTCTAAGTGTTTGGAGCTCTTCCTTCCTTTTTGACCTGGAGAATAGAATACTGAGCAAAAATAATTAGAGGGAAAATGTTAGCAGCACTGTTGTGATGTGCACCTTACCTGCAGCTGGGGTCTGCCAGGTGAATGAAGATGGCTGTCAGCCTCACCAGCTTGACACCAGTCTGATATAAAAGAAGCAACCAACACAGAGAAAGCTAGATGGAAATGCATCCCTTACATGTGTTTTTTGTGCTGTAATGAGGAAAAAGATCCCTTTGTGCTGAGCTTAAGGTTGTTTTTTCCCATTGCTTGTCTCATTCAGCATCTATTTTCTGAAAAAGAGCAGAGCACGGACCATTGCTCGTTTCACAGCCCTCTCCAGCTAGTGGCCACAGAAAGTCTTCTCAGCCCCTGTACTAAATTTCAATAGAAAACAAAGAGCATTGTCTGGTATAGGATGGACGGTACACTTTATATTTGAAATTCCAGTCACTGCGCCCTGCATGAGCATCTTGAGGTTTCTGAGTGAGTCTCTCAGCTGTTTCATAGATTTCTGTCCTCTTGTAAGGCTTTTCCAAACCTTTTTTCTGATCCTGTGTCTGGATGGCTCACAGGGGTGCTCGTGGGCTCTGCTCTGTCTGCGGGAGGGTTTTGTGTCAGGGGAGAGCTGGGTATTGGTACCTCCTGGGCACAGCACCCCGGGGTGCTCCGTGAGCCAGTGCTGTGCCTGCCTCTCCCCTACATCCCCTGGGTGCTCCTGGCAGAAGGCTTCACGTGGAGGAGGCTCTGTCTGGAGGCACGGGATGGCATCGGTGGCGCGGCTCAGCAGGCATGCAGGTCTGAGTGAGGGGCAGATTTACAGCCTGCACCGTGCCCTGTACAGCTGGCTGAGCGGCCAGCACCTCTCTCGCATCCATGGGTGGTCCTACAAGCTCTGCAGTGTTGTCTGTGCTTACATCCTGAGTGCTCCTGCTTCAGATTGGGAAGGTCAGAGATTCCTGCTCATGATGCAGCTCTGAAAGCATCGGGGTAGGACATTTTTAGTACCTTTTCAGGAGGTGATATGCACCTGGAAGGGACATTCTTCTAATGGAGGCAGTGTTGTTTATTGTGGGATACGCAGTTTCTGGGAAGGCAGGTGGGACATGAACTATCTGGTACTACCAGGATAATGCAAGATAGGTCTTTTAAGAGAAATCATAAACATGTTTGGCACATATACACAATAAAGTGTCTCCTGTAAGACTCATTCTTCCAGTGTTGCCTAATCAATTTGGTACGCTGTTTTTGAAGGTTTGATTTCTTTTATGCCTTGTGTCTCCTTCTGGTATTCAGATGTCTGGCTGGTGAGTCCTTTTGATGCTATGTGTTGTATTTATAGCCCTTATGAACTTGTCTTGCAAAATCACTAGATTTTAATCACTTGCTTCTTTGAGAACTGAATCTTAAATATGCAGACTCCTTGGCACTTAGACAGCTTTATTTGTCTATCAAAATACATTTAAAACAAGTCAGTATATCGGAGCTGGCTATCTTGAAGGGTTACTGATTAAGATATCAGCTTCATCCAGGGGCAGCACAGAGGTGAGTAACAGTAGAAAGATGGACAGAAAGATTGGAAAAGAATTATTAATTTAGGTATCTCGGAGTCATAAACTCCTGTTTTAGGAGAGCAAGTCTGTCATTATCTGTTTTGCTCTTTCTGCTGGGAGTTCCTGATCTCTCTAAGGCTGCTGCTGAGTGCCATTTTGAAAATCTTGTCAAGGATAATTGCCGTTGCGAAGGTAGATGTTCGCACATTCTGGAAGATGCCTGGGATATAAAAATGGTGATGTCTCTAACTACCCGTTTCCTTGCTTTTTCTCTTCTTTTCCTGAAATTTTGAAAAAGAGGTGTTAGGGAATGATGCTGGTAAAACGGATTGACTGCCCTTGAGTTTTTAAATTCCATCTTTTCTTAGTTTTTCTTTGGATTTCTTCTTTTCTTTGAATTTCCTGGATTTTTCTTTACATTTTAAATTATTTTCTGTGGATAGTTAAAATTCTCAGAGAGGTTTTTAGATATGGAATATAAACCATGCTAACTAAACAAAGCACAGTTCCTATTGAAGGCTATCTGTATGGCAACATGAACACAGAATGGAAGAAAATAGGATATTAAGAAGGAATCTCAAAGATGTGATAAGTCCCCCCTTCTTTGCTACTAAAATACCTTAAATATGGAGAGAAAGCTGATAAGGCAGTGTGTTGAAAATAGGCAATATACTGTATAAAAGCACAAGTTTAGCTTTCAGCTTACATAATAGACAGGGGAAAATGTCACTCCAGATTATACTAGTTGCACTAAATGCCTGTCTATTAAAAGCAATTGAGTTTTTTTTCCTGCTGTGCTGGCATATAGAGCTGCTGTCTGCTGTGCTGTAGCATTCAACCAACACAATTTCAGCTATGTTGATATTTTTTCCCCTGAAACTCTATGTCTGTGAGTTACTTTGCAGAACTTGCTTGGAGTTATGGATATAAAAATTATGTGACAAGAAAGCAGGCTCCTGTTCCATCAGTCTCTGCTTTTCTGTGTCTTTTCTGAGGGCAAAGAAGAATTTTAAGAGTTTTGGAATGTCAATTCTTCAAGTGTTGTGCAGGCAAACTGCTACTTATGCTAATTTCACTAGGTAAATTTTGGGGAATTTTGATTCCTAGCATTTATATTCAGTGGTAGAAATATGATATGTTTAGTTTAAACTTTTAGAGGCACAGTGCTTGAAATGGGCTGATGTAGCATTACGTACCATGTAAAAAAAGGGAGACAAGCTTTAGTTATTGCTATTATGATTTTTTGTCTAAAATACAGGCAGAAGTGGTTTAATTTGTGAGCAATCTGAAATATTTTTTCCTCCATTTAAGAGAGAGGCTTATTTTTGTGTTTGTTTATTTGTTTGTTTTTAACTGGCCAGTTGAAAACCTTGGCTGTTGTGTTGTGTTTTGTTTTAGGAAGGAAACCAACCAAAGTGATCTTTCATTTTCTCCAAAATATGGTGCTACTTTGATAAGAGTCGAAGAATTTTTTTTTTTGCTGGGTTTTGATACTAGATACAGGATCTTAAATTTTCAAAAGTGACTCATGATTTGGCATAAGGCCATTTTAGAGTGTATAACCTAAAACATCTGAAAGATGGTATTCAGTTCTTACTGGAAACAAGGTTCTATTAAAGACATTTCAGTTAGTCAGAGAAATACCCAAGCATCCAAAATCACCCCTTATTTGTGCAAACTGAGCTTATTAGATTTCCTTCCAGTCTGTTTGAAAGCTTTTCATAGTTTTAAAAAGTTAAAGATTAAAATCAAACAGATTTTTACATCTATCTGTAATTACTTAGTACAATGTGATGATACTATAATTTATGATATAGTGTCATTTATTATAAAGCAATTGTATTGTTATTGCCTGTATTAATGCAAGGGGAAGGCAAGCAGGAATAACTGATGGCTAGACAGCATGTTAAGTTTTGCTATTGTATATACTGCAGTATAGAATCCTCTGTAATTCTCTCTTTACAGCCCTTACAGCACTGATTTTGTGGCTATTTCATAGAATCACAGAATCATAGAATGGTTTGGGTTGGAAGGGGCCTGTTGTGGGCAGAGACACCTTCTACTTGACCAGGTTGCTCAAAGCCTCATCCAGCCTTGCCTTGAAATCCAGGGTTGGGGCATCCAGAACTTCTCTGGAAAACCTGCTCCAGAGCCTCACCATCCTCATAGTAAAGAATTCCTCCCTAATATCTTATCTAAGCCTACTGTATTTCAGTTTAAAGCCATTCTGCCTTATCCTGTCACTGCATGTCCCTGTAAAAAGCCCCTCTCCAGCTCTCTTGTAGGCCCCCTTCAGGTGCTGGAAGGTGCTCTAAGGTCATCTCAGAGCCTTCTCTTCTTCAGACTGAATGTCAGCTCTCTCAGCCTGTCTTCACTAGAGAAGTTCTTCAGCTCTCTTATTAGCTTCATGGGCTCCTCTGGACTCACTCCAACAGGTCCAAGTCCTTCTTATGTTGGGGGCTCCAGAGCTGTACACAGCACTCCAGCTGGGGTCTCACCAGAGCAGAGCAGAGAGAGACAATCACCTCCCTTGGCCTGCTGGCCACGCTGCTTTGGATGCAGCCCAGGACACAAGTGGCTTTCTGGGCTGTGAGTGCACATTGTTGGGTTCCAGTTCTTCATCCACCAACACCTCCAAGTCTCTCCTCAGGGCTGCTCTCCATCCTTTCTCCACCCAGCCTGTATTTGAGCTTGGTGCTGCCCTGACAAGGTGCAGGCCCTTGCACTTGGCCTTGTTG
Source organism: Daphoenositta chrysoptera (assembly GCA_013397915.1). Lineage (NCBI taxonomy): Eukaryota > Metazoa > Chordata > Aves > Passeriformes > Daphoenositta > Daphoenositta chrysoptera. The sequence continues at coordinate 1,053,394 of VZRO01000464.1, read as the reverse complement.
AACCTGATGAGTTCTGCACAGGCACAGCTCTCAAGCCTGGCAGTGTCTCTCTGGTATCTTTTCCCTCCAGACCACACCACAAACCTTGGTGTTGTCAGCAGACTTGCTGAGTGTGCGCTCAATCCCGTTGTCATGTGCCAACAAACACGATAAACAATGCTGCTTTCTCCTTTTTTTGCTTTTACTTGGTGGTGGAGCTGCTACAAACAGGTGATGAGGCAAGAGCAAACCCATCAGTTTGTCAGTCTGTGATTCCATGGGGCTGTAGTGGGGGGAGACAGCAGGAAGGAAGTTACTAAGCAGCCTGACATAAATAACTAAATCTTACAGAGCAAAATGTAAAACCTAGCAAGGGTTCTTGAAACAGCAACACCAAAATCAAAAGTTTCATCGAATGACAATTTATATATTGATAGATAAAAGTGCTGTGCTATGTTTATTTCTGCCAAGGAAACATTTTTCAGATTTTTGTCATCAGCAACTACATGTGAGGATAATCTGAACCAGTACCCTGTAACCAAAATACATCTATGAAGTCCATAAGCATGGGCTTGCAAGTGTGTTTCATTCCCAAACATTGGCCATTTTGCTTAACTGCTAAAACAATGGGGGAAATAATTTGAATGTTATAAATAAAATTATCTGATTTCAAATAGGTGAGACTGTCAGTCACATTTTGTGTTTACACCATCACTTCCTGCACAGCAGAAAATGGAAATAAAAAAGTTACTTAGGAGTTCACCATGGATGTATCCTATTGGGTCAGATTTTCAGTTCTTTACTGTTCTGAGTGAAGAAAGTAGGTACAAAATGGAAGGAGATCTGAAATAGTTCCATAAGACAAGAATCAAAATAACCTGAAAATAAGTGTCAGCATCCAGTGGAAGATGCGTTCATAGTTAATAATTTTGATTCTTCTTTGGTGAGGAAACCATGGAGCGTTCTGTCCAAGTTTTTTAAGATGCCATCCAAAATGTCATCCAAGATTTTGATTAAAACAGAGTATGCCTTTTGCACAATGAGTTGTTGTGGCTGGATCTAATTAACAATGAACAATTGGAACCACTAGAGAACAAAATAAAATAATGATTCAGAAAAATTATAGAGCTTTTCCATTACGTAGTCCATATGACTGATCCCAAATACAAAAATCATAGATTGTTTTTTTTTTCTAATTTCAGGATCAAACACCGAAGTTGAAGTATTATATGTGGCAAAAGCTCTTCTGGTTTGTAAAATTAAAAATGTGGATTTCTAATCCATTGTAGCATAGCTGTAATATTCACTTGCTTTGTCACAGAATCAAAGAATATCCTGAGTTGGAAGGGACCCACAAGGATCATGCAGACCAGCTCCTGGCCCTGTACAGGACAGCCCCAAGAATCACACCATGTGCCTGAAAGCATTGTCCAAACACTTCTTGAACTCCTTCCTTTTAAACAGGAAACTAAATAAGTGTGGAAACATTTTCTGTATGAAATGAAAAAGAGAGAAAGTAGAATATTTTGTGTCTTAGTATTTCCTATGGGCATGGAATCATACATCAGAGGGATCAGGATGGAAGACTATGAACCTCTGCTTTGAGCACCTCCTATCACCACCAGTTCTATGCTGATGTGGAAGGATAGCAGAGGTGATGCTGCCCATTCCTCCCTCCAGTCAAATTGGGACCACTCAGCCCCCTTGCACCTTGGGTTTGCTCCAAGTGCCTCCTACCACTTTGTTCCTCCCTGTTCATTCCTGTAGCACTGCCTTCCTGCAGCTCAGTCCAGGGACCCATGCCAAAAGTCAAAACATTGTAATAAGTATATTAAAAAAAAAAAAAAAGGGGGAAACATATTACTAGTGCAACCGATGTCTTTTGCATGGATCTGGAATTCTCTTGACCATCTAATTAATCATAATGCCTTTCTCCATAAAAGCCATTAATAATAAAGTAGTGGAGTTTTTTTGGTCATACATTGCACTAGCAACTGTTTCAATGTGTTGAGGTGTAACCTTAATAATCCAGTACAGAATTGAATGTTACTGATACCAATAATCAATTATTTAACAAATCTCAACTAGGAAAATGAATCACTGATCTTAGAGAAGAGGTTTGGGAAAGTAATTCCAATTTTATTTACCATATTTTCTTGAATAACAGTCAGATTCTCCCATTTTGCTTCACCAAAAAGCCGGTAAGGTCAAAATGATCCCAGAATAAATTTATGTAAAATGTTTTGACTTTGTGATTTACTGTGAGGAGATGTAGAAATCATTCTGATTAACAAGAGTAGAAACTGTGGTGGCCATCACTAAATAAAAAAATGTAAAGTAAAGTAAGTAACAAATTCTCAGCTGCGTTCTGCTTATGGAATATATTGAAGTGAAACCTAAGATCATCTTTAATTCAGACACTGGGATGCTCGAAGTCATCTTTGCTTTTGTGTTGCCTCACTGTTGGGACAAGCTTGCTGGCAGTCAGCTTCCAAGCATCCTCAGGGCACAGCTGTGTCTGGAGTGGGTCTCCTGGGGAATGCTATCCAACCAGCCACCCGCCTCTGGTGCACTGGAACACCTGTCCGCAGGAAGCTGCTGGTGAAACAGCAGATCCAAAATACTGGCTGCGTCCCCTATGGTTTAGGGCATCCTGCTCCCGTGTGTCCAAGTGCCTTTCATGGCCAGGTGGGCCAGTGCACAGGCAAGCACATGTTCTCTGTCCTTGGGGGTGTGCTACCCATTGGGCGCGTTGTCACCCACGCGCTGGTGTCCCTACAGGAGCCTGATCTGCAGCCGGGGTGGGCTCCTGGCTCCGTGCACGCTCCACCTCCTGGTCTCTGCTCCCCGCTCACTGCCAAGGCGTGCAGCAGCTTTTTGGCTGCTTTCTGAAGTGCATCATCTGCTTTTAGTGTGGTTTGTTTTGGGCTCAAGGTTTGCTCTGCTCGTTCATCGTTGTTTGCTAACCATGAAACAGGTACGTGCTACCAACTTCAGCCTACGTAGGAGAGCTTGGCAGAGTCTGCGGGCATCCTTTAGGGATGACATGCATTTAAAATCCCTTTTATGGTGAAAGAGCCCTTACTATAAGCGGTGATAATGCTCAGAGGATTTCTTTTAAAAAAAGTTATTTTGCGTATTGTATTTCTTTTAATGCATCCTTACACATAAGCCCTCTCAGTATAATTACAGCTTTGTAAATCCCCATTATTTGTTCTTTCTTTATAACAAAGGATTTGTCTGTTGAGTTACAATTGCAAGTACCTCCCAGCAGCTGAGTATTATCTGTGATATACTGGAAGAAACAAGCAAATACCACCATCTTTCTGAAAATACAGAAGTGTAAATGAAGCCTTTTTTATGGAGCATCCAAAATGGGGAAAATACCACTTTCCCCTTGCCTGCTAGTTGTGCCTTCCAAGGTTTTCAATGTGCATGAATCCAGTTCTGAATTTGAATACTTTGGTAGATTTTTTTCTTCTCTTTTCCTTTTGTAGAAATAAACACAAAAGGCAATTCCAATGGGTTGGCTTTGATACATTACTATATAGCTCTTAAACAAATACCTTCCTCTGTCATTTTGTCTCTTAATTGGAATTTAGCCCTATTCCACCTTTAAAAAAAACCCTGGAGCTTCAGCATGCTTGACCTTAGCTCCAGAAAACAAAGTAAATATAGTTACTTAAGGCTTTTATCCTGTTACCGTAGCCAGAAAACCTTGATTCAACAATATTTTGAATTTAGTCATAGCTGGTTATCACTAGCAAATGATGTCATTGTCACTAACAATGTTTTCCACCACCTCTCCACAGAAGATGAAGAGAAGTTAGGCAGCTGCAGAGACTAATGAAATATAACTTAGTTTCAGCAAAGACTTATATTTGCTGTATATACTGGGCACAGGGAGACAATTTCCAAAGCCCTTTTGGGAAAAAATACCTGTTTCTATTTCATTGTGTGTTTCTTATATAGGCAGCTTTGAGTTTTTAGCTCTTTAGTATGGTCTCAACAAAACTGCAATTTGAAAAACACTTCCCAGCAGAATTTGGGCCCTGATGATTATACAGCAATGTTGCACAATACACCTTAAAATCTTCAGAGTACCATAAATAAGGAGAAATAACTCTTCTCTTTAAGCTTGCTTTCACTGGCTTTCAAATGTCAGATTTCCATTTTATTTATTCTTTGGCTATTTTTCATACTTTTCAAAATGTATGCAGAGCTTAAGGACATTTCTTGCTCAAATCATGCAGTCTGTGCCACAGTTCTGAACTGCACTGGGACAATTTACTGGGACACATGCTATACATAGGATTTAAATAAGGGCACATTCCATACAGGTAGAAAAAAGTAGAAGAAAGAAATATAGCAAAAAAAGATCCTAAACTCAAAGCAGTTAATGTGCTACAGACCAGTTCACCATCTTTTCCCCCCATTAGATGCATCTATTAAACCTTTGCTTTCATGGAACTTGCTTTAATTTTGGATGGAAAATTACAGCTGGATTCCAGTGTGCAGGTGTGATAGTTGTCATCCACCATCCCAAGAAGAACAGAAGAGCACCAGTTATTAGAAAAAGCAGTGTGGAGAAAAAAATACGTGTTCTGGATGTATCATGAGTTGGAAGCAGCCAGGTTTTATTAAGTTCTAGGATGTGTTGGGTTGATAGTGACACCCTGGGAAAGATAACATAACAAAGTCTGTCATGTTTTATTCTAGGACTCAATAATGAACTTTACTGGCTGGGGATATTATGCAGCAAGACTTACTGTACATTTGACCTTCAAGATACTAGCTTTTAAAATTTGGCCGTCACATAGAAGACAAACCAGGGGTAATTAAGAAAATCATAATCATTCACATGTCAGTGGGGTGATTATAAGCAGAAAAATATGTGCTTTCTGACAAAAAAGTATGTAGGTCCAAGTTTCATCTCTGCAGTACATATTTTAGGCTTACTCAAACATATGGACAATGATTAAAATCAGGCATCCGGTGTAACAGTCTGAATCTAAGGATGATTGAATGGCTGAAGAAACCTTGTTTTGGCTGTCTCAGCTTCTCTGCTCCCTGGGTTCCTCTTCAGTAAGCTGGTGGAGGAGAGGAGAAAATTCCAGGGTGCTGTTTGTACCATCAATCTCAGACGTGGTGACTTCCACCAATAACTGTAGTATATGGTTAAACACATGTGGGATGAATACCCCCGCGTTCCCAAAACTTCCCATTTCACTATTCTCATACGTTGCATATAAAGCTTGAAGGTTCCACTTAGATGTGACTATTAGTTGGTTGTTTTTTTTTTTAAGTTTTGATGAATATCAATAGTTTAAAAATATGTATGAGGGCTTGTTTTCAACATCCCCATGCTTTTCACGCTTGAGTCTGTGGTCCTACACAAGGTTTTCAAGCCTAAGGGGAATGCAGGGTTTCTCATCGTGTATGGTGTGCATCATTGTGCATTCCATGGCACTGGGCCAGGCCCTATGGACATCCTTAAATACCTTTCAGAGGAAGAAAATAATTGGGTTTAGGGCATATGATTATGTTATGTACAGAGAGAATAGCTGCCCTTTTCTGGGATCTGCTTAGTTCTCTTGAATTCAATTAATTCTTACATTATAAAAATGCATTAGCTTTTCCTTTCAGTGGCATAAATAATGTGCTTTTTCTATAAAGAGTAGTGGAATAAATTTGAAGATTTTTCGCAACTATTTTTGGTATGGTTTTTATTTTAAAAGTAAATTAATTTATCGTTGTACTTTTCAAAGTCAAGAAGAATTGTGACATTAACATTTCTAATGTAAATACAATGTACTGTAATAGAACTTGAAGGTCTATTAGCCAAAGTGTATTTAATCTTGTTAATTCTTCATTAAAACAGAGAACAGTAATGGAAATGCTGGCAAAACAGGACTGCAGACAGTAGTGTCTGTAGACTCATCATTTACTGGAGAGGATAATAGCTTCTGGACAGTGTATTTGTAGCCTTTTCAGTAAAGCAGCTTTCAGTTTTTAGCTCTTTAGTATGGTCTCAACAAGCATACAGCAGTAGCAATGGTAATTTTCGTTTACACATTATTCCACCTCTGAACAGTTGGGTCAAGCTACCTGGCTGAAATTTAAGACTTCTTAGACCCAGGAGGACAACTAGCTTCCAAAAAATAATTGATGTCCCTGATTTCTATGACAGCCAGTCATCAAGAGCATTAATAAATGGTGACTCTTTCTTGGGCACGTTCTTGGGGAGCAGGACAGATGTGAGATGGTGGTTCTTGGCCGGTCATGCTGGTGGGGCAGCAGAGCACAGAGCACATATTCCTTGTGGAAACCAAGAGCTGCTCTGAAAGTTTCACGGAGCTCAACTTGGACACAATCACTTTCTACCTTTGAGAATTCAGTTTGTACCCGTGAGAATTTTACCATCAACAGAAGCAAGAAATCAAAATATCAGATAAAGAACACACAGCTGCTCAAGGGAGGCTGTTTTTTGCTTTAGATTGTTTTAGATGGGTGTTAGTTGCAAGCAACCAGTAGTTTTGTGGGGTGTTAACGTAGAAGCCAATAGAGACATAGCACGAGTGCCAAGACACTGCATAAAAGAGGCTTTGTAGAAATAAAGGATGCATTTGCCATTGCCTGGAGTTGCTAGTGTGTTTATACGTGTCGTGACCGCCTCAACAGTGACAATTCCACTTGCACTTGGCAGTCCCTACCTAGGCAGGTATAGCTGTGGGTGGGGTTATGTGCAGTTTTTTGGCAACAGTGGTTAATTTTTAATCTGTATGTATGCTTTAAATGGAACTATTTTATGAGTTCTCTGCCTCCTGGCTATGATCTTGTCTTTGCTGTCCAATCTAAACACAGGCTTTCTTCTGCCCTTTTATCCTGCAGAGCACATATACCCACATGCTGATAGTGATTAGCATTGTACTGGTGGTAAACATTCTCAGGGTGCATCCCTGGGTCCCAGAGTTTAGGCTGTGCACACAGGCCTGTCTGCTGCCTCGCAGCACCGAGCCATCCGAGGCACGCTGTGTAGAGTTCCAGAACTGGGAATGCCTGTCACAGATTAGACTTCGGCATGCTGCAGTCATGGCTTTTCACTCTGCAGAGTGCATGGCACAACTTGCTAACTACTGCAAGTACTGGAACTGTGAAATCAAATGGCTTTGAGTCAAGACTGGTGGGGCAGGAAGAATTAAATTAACTTTCTGTGCCAGCAGAGTTCCTTGCATCTTGAGGAAGAGCTTTGCTGAGGGAGGTCAGTGAGATTTTTCCCTGCTGTCTTTTTCTTTCCCCTACATTTTTTGTTCTTTTTTACTCTACCTCCACTGACATGCTTGTAATTCTTATTGGGAGCTGCTGAACAGAAGAACTGAAAGCCAAACTTACTGGAGCAGCTTTAAGAGTGATTTTATCTCCCAGTCAGGATTGCTCATCCTCTACCCCTTTCTTTTTCCTTCCTTGACTCTGATGGAATGAGAACTCTCTGGCTTTTTCAGGCCAGGTTGGCTTTCTGGGATCTTTTGTGAAAAACGAAATTGTAGTTACTTTGTTCAGTCAGTCTCTTTGTGGACCTCTGAACACCAGAGCATCCTGCAGGGAATAAAAAAGTAAACTGAAAAAAATTCTGGAGTGCTGGTGAATCTGTCTAGAGGACTGAATAGATTTCCATCTTTCGGTAACTGCTTTTTTTCTAAATGAAGATGTCTGTGATGGGTGTCAGGAGCTTGAAAGTAAGTTTTAATAGGATGAATGGGATTTGGTTGGATAAGAAGAAAAGTATAAGAAGAAAAGTACTGCTCTCATCCCTAATCTGATATCTGTTCAAAGACTTAGGCAGAATATGTACTTTATATCTAAATTTTCTGAAGAGAACCTGGGTGTCTTTTCTCCTACTGTGTACTGGATAAGTGTTGGATCATATAGAAATGAATTGGTTTAGCTAACTGGTTGTATTTCTTATAGGAATCAAACCCATATTTTAGTTAATAACAAGTTGTGGTTTTGTATCTTCAGTTTTTTCCGTTTCTGCTAAACAGCATACAACAAAAAATGTGAAATAATAATGACTGAAACAAAACTGAACATTTTTATTTGTACAACTCCATGCCGTCAGGAGTTTTCTGTGTGTTAAAGTAGGAAATTTTCATCTACATCTATTCTGCTGTCTGATCATTTTAGCAGTATTGTTTTCCTGTGGTTCAACAAGTCAGTGGTGAGTCTTAGGAAAAATCATGAACAGCTTCAGTAGCAAAGTACATTGTTTTAACAATCTCTATCAGTAGGGGTTTTTTAGTGTTAATTATAGTATTTATAAAATTGAGAAGGTTCTTAAGTTGTTCCGGAAAAGATGGAACTTGAAAAAATATTTACGACTTTTTCTCTGTTTTCTTTTTTCTTTGCCTGGATTGAAAGGATAATGGTAAATACCCTGTTGAATTTACAGAGCCTCTTGTCACTGAGTGTGGACAGTTGTCTACTTAGTTTAACTTAATGGTACTGATGTGCCTTTGAGGCAGTTTGGTAGAATCCTCCCAGAGTCTGTCCAAAGTTAACACATTTGGTGACTGGCAACAAGTATAGTTTTTACTGTAAAGAGGCATATGCTTAGAAAAATGACACATCTGAATATTGCAATGTAAATGTCCTCACTTTTTAACTTTTTTTTTTTTTTTGTAGCACTCTCCCCCTCCATCTAAGCAAGGAGGCATTAAGCACAAAGGCAGTGCAAGCAGTTAACAGGAGATAAATTTTAATTTGAAATTCTTTGCCAAGGTGTCCGAGGCAGATAAGGCAGGAAACCTGATAAATCTCCTGCAGGGACCATTGAATGTTTGAACCTCACTTAGGCAGTGTTGTTTTGGGCACACTGGAGTGGAGGTTATCTCCACTTGGATAGGAGCCAGATCTTCTGAGGCTAGAAGCTTCCTGCTACCTGATGGAGATAGTAATGGGTCCTCTTGAACAAATGTCTACTGAGACCATCAGGCTAGGCAGGCAGCAAGGCCCGTGAGAACCTGTGATAGGAGGTGCTCATGCCCCTCATTATAGCTTGTCCTGTTATCAACAGCTAGATCAGATAAGGAAAACTTATGCAAATTTTTTTTTTTTAAGCATGCTATGTTGTTTTTTTTTTTTTTTCTGGGAGTCATAAACCCTGCCAAAGTAAGCTTTCATTCTTCTTTTGCAAGTATGTAGGATGCGTTAAATATGCTTCAAAGCAGCTTGCACTGTGAGTGTTTCTAGCATAGAAATACTTTGCTTTAAAATCTGTGCGTCTTGTCATAAGTCCAAAAGTCACAAGAAGACTTTTAGTCTTCTTCACACTTGCTTCTGTACCTGCTTTATGGTCAAAACAGGCTAGCCTGTAGATACTCCTATCCCTTTCCAGAAAGGACCATTCTGGTCCCATAAACTTTGTGCTGTGGACCACAGTAGTATTGTGACAGGTGAGTAACAGGGAATCAGAGATGTAATATGTCCTCAGTTGCACTCTGGCCAGCTTCAATGGGTGTTTTGCATGAGAAAAGTAAGAAGGATTTGGCTCGTGCTGTAATAAATCCCACTAAATCCTATTGAAACCCTGCATAGCATCCAGTGACGAAATACTTATTGGTTCTGTCCCTTGATTCCTGCATGCAAACTCTTTCTTAAATTACGTTTTGTGGATGACCCACACCTGAAGCCAGACAGGTAAATGTGAACTAATCTGGTACTGATGCATGTTTTTAATAGCTGATCTTTAGGAGATAGAAAAATCAAACCTATGAGGATTTTATGTTTGACTAAGTAATTAAATGACCTTATAGTTATTCTTCTTGCTTTAAAGGTACACGTGTGCAGATACTCTGCTGTGGGAAATCAGTCTTTGTAAATGTCAGCTCTCATGAGCTGACACATAAAAATGGGATCTCATGCCTTTTCTCAAAACGGGTGGTTAATCTAATGCTTTTCTGCACTCCAGGAATGTCTCTTAAAGTTTACCTGTTCCATTTGTGAAATAGTCTCATTTTATACGTCTCTCAAAAATATCAGCTGACCATACCCTAAATGAAGGGAAGAGGCACTTCTACTATTCACTTAAGCTTTGCTTCCCTCGGATTGACAGATTAATTCCTAGAAGACTCTGATTTAACCCTGCTGTCCCCCAAATCACAGTATTTTCACTGTAGAGCAAAGAATTAATCTCTTCAACCATTGCATTGACTGCATGCTTTGAGGCCCAGCTTCGAATTTGTCCTTGGCAAAGATGAACAAGGTCTCTCCTTGTTTTCCCTTCATCTGTAAATCTCTAACCATACTGACTGATGGCTAATGAAGTGTACAGAAAGTGCTAGAGGTTGAGATGCTTTGCTTGTGACTCAGCATGATTTTCTCTGCTTTTCAACAAATACTACTAATAATTGTCAGATTTTATTAGACTTGGCTTTTTGTTTTCTATTTCATGTTGTATATTATGCTAATTTAGAAAATGAAATAAGAAAAAGTGTGATTTTGTTCTTGCATGCATTGGTGACAAAAAATACCCATTTACTTCAGAGTTACCAGAATCCAGTTCCCAATTGTAATTCTGATCCTTGCAGATAGTTCTCTCAGATTCTAAAGGACTGAACAAAACTCACAAAGAAATTAAAGGTTAATTGATATTTTTGTAGGCCTCAACATTCGTTGACTGTTCTGAGTTATGCCTGAACTTTTTCAGAAAATTCTTAAAGCTTTATTGTGTTTCGATTTTGTGATGTGTGTTGGTAAATTGTTGACAAATGTGTCATACTGAGTGGCAGAGTTGAAGTAGGTGTTAATTGAAATGGCTTGATGCTTTCATTCTTCTACACTGCCACTGACCCTACCTGTTTGGGGGTTGAGCAGAAAACAGCTACTTTTAAAACAACCTTCCAGGCTGAGAAACTCTTTGAATGGGCATACTGCAATGCAAACCCATCTTATAATAAAAAGTATCAAATGTCCAATAAAAATAATGGCAACACAAACACAAATACTGTTCATGAAATACAGCTTGAAGTGAAAATAAACCTATTGAGTATGTCTAATCAGCCTGTAGTTCAGGTGGTGAATTGATGAGACCAGTTGTTTGTATTGATATTTCCAAAGCATTTGAAATATTTGTTCAGAACAGCTAATTAGGATTCATTTAATAAATAAAGTCCTCCACTCTGGAGTCTAGAGAATGTTTAACTCTGCAAAATAATGGAGACTTACTACAGTTACGTAAAAAGAACCTTTTAGTTTTGGTGTTAATTGAAGTGAAACTAAAATAGTAACTTCAAAAGGTTCTTTTTACCAAATGGATCTTTAATACAGATTTCTTTACTCTTTTCAGTGAAAGAACAGAAAATGAAGCTCTAATAAGGTAAGATATTTTTTTATTACACTTTAGTAACATATTCAAGTTAATTGGAGATAATTTTAACAAATATGCTCAGCATTTTAGCTAGGTCCTAGACCAGTAGATTTCAGCATTTCAGTAGTAGATCCCAATGTGGGCCAGTATATCAAAGCACAAAAAAGAAAGAGTACAGTATTGCAGAATGAGTCTAACAACATTTAACTTTTTTTGTCGTTGTTGTTACTAAACACTATTTGGTGTTAAATCAAAATAAGATGCCTTCATAGATTTGGAAACTTCTTTTTGCCTGTAAGGAATTCACAGGCAATTATTTTTCAGCAGGTGCTATCGTTTTCACTATGCAGTCAATGAGAATCTTCATTTTCTTGCCGTTTGAAAATGAAATATTGGAGGATATGCTGATAAAATAAGAACTTGGTCACAGATTTTTGGTTTTTGAGATGTGGTGGTGGGAGTTTATGAGTTATATAGTTAAATAAATAAAGGAGGGGTGAACTCTTCTAACAGTGAATATTTCCCCTTACATATAACATAATTCAGGTTGCATTCAGAAAATGGATTCTGTATCATCTGCTAGATGGGCAAAAAGCAGAACAAGGTCTCTCAATACACTACCAGCTGCAAGGGGTGTTAAAAAAGTGGTTTTATCTTTCCATTTCTTCTACTGCTAGTGAGGATGCTGACATTCATGTGATGTGTCACCTAGAAAATAAAGCATCTATGTCAAATAACAAAACCAGGTGTACAACAGCAAGTTGTTCTGACAGGCAGCTGAAGTATGAACCTGTTCAGAGCATTACAAAAATATATAATTACTTTTCTGTCACAGGTAGTATTTAAGTTATAACAGCCATTTTTAAGATTACAAGGAAGGGAAGTGTTGTTGGTTATTGTTTTCTTTTCCTCCCATATTTGCCTGGTTTGTTTTTTTGTATCAGTGGTTGAAGTAAAGTTTTGCAGAGTTGTTAGCTGGATTTCATACACCAATTTCAAGTCAAATGGCTTCCAAATGGAAGAGTGTTCAAAAGAATTTTTTTTAAAACCTGTTGACATCAATAAAAGTTGATACATCTACATAAACTGTGTTCCTACTTTTCAGAGGGGCATTCTTGGAACAGGGAAGCTTAAAAAAAAAAGCATTTAAGCTATGCAAAATATAAACTGCTAGAAACCACAAGTGAGTAGAATGTGAAGTATTAATGGAAAAACAGTAGTGTTGTGAAAAAGTAATGAGGTGTCATAACAAATGGTGTAAGTAGCAGACTATCTTTGCAATTCTTACTTTGTATTGGTACATGGAGAGTTTGTGCATCTATTTGCAGCTACAAAGGTGTGTGCTTATATAATAGATCCCCGAGACAGCAAAATGCTGCTTTTTTTCACCCAATCAGTGAGAAGGACTGAAAACCCTTCTGGAATAGGGCTAATGAAGCTAAGGAACTTTATAGTGTGTTGAGAACCACACGGGTAGTGCAGGGATTTAGTAAATGCCAGAAGAAATTCTAGTTCTGAGCAGTCTTTGTACACTGATCTCATCAGCATCCGTGATCCAGGAAGGACACAAGTCCTCCTTCTGTCTGTTTACCAGGATTCAGCCATACAAGCACTGGGCAAACGTTGCAAAAACGAATTAAACTTGCTGTGTCTGTAGTTGATCACCTAACACAAGGGAGCCTTATGTGGAGCCTCTGAATGCTACAGTAATACAAATACCTAGGTAATATGTCTAAGTAATACGGCATGACAGCAGTAGTGGAAATTTACTTATTTTGTTTACCAGAGTCACAGCTGGAAGTATTTTAGAGTATACATTGCTCACTCCTGGATTTCTGCCTTGGCAGTGCCTGCAGAAGTACCAGGTCATTTTTATGTGATTTGACATACGGGCAGTAGAAAACCACCTGCCATCAGCCATCCTTTTCTTTCTAAGTTAACTGTAGTGTTTAGTAACTACTGATCCGGTTTGAGCTGGAATTTATCAGTTAGGTTAAAAATGAAGCTATGCAGCTCGCAGTGCTGTTCATCCCAAATTTCTAGGTCATACAAATGGGTGCTACGGAAGCTGGAAAAGCTTGTTAAAGAAGATGTTCAGTGCCTTCCCCTCACATTTGAATTGACTTTTCTCTTTTAGTCTCTTTAGTCAAAAGCTGTCTCTAATACACCACCGCAGATGCTGTGCAATTGACTCAGGAATCCCTGTTTTGGTTTGCCAAGCAGGCAAACTATTTATCTCAGGTAAGAGAATTTTGAGGTGTGATGTGGTTAGTATCTAAAAATATCAGTGTAGGGAGATAGGATAGGGCTCCAACAGACAAAAACATGGCAAGATAAGGAAGAGGAGTTCACATTGGAATTACGATAACGTGGGTGTAATTAACCATTGGAAATGCTTAGAAAGGAATGTGGTAGATCACTCGGAGTAATTAAATCAAGATTAGATCTGCTTCTGAAATATCTTCTAGTAGAGTTACAAGTTCTTGTGCTTTGTAAAGAAATTGCTGCATGAGGTATTACAGGCTGTGCCAGGCAGGAAGTCAGACCAGATTATCATAAGAGTTCCTCCAGGCCCTTTAAATCCACATCTCCACCAACAAAGGCTCTTATGTGGTACAGGCAGCCACAGAATTCCCAAAATCTGAGGTGGAGCAGGTCACTCTTGTTTCAGTGGTGAAAGGTTGAAAAGTCTTTGAGCAGATCCTTGCAGGTGGAGGGTACTCAGTGCTGCTGAGCTTGCACATTTTGTGTGCTTCAGTCCTGTGAGCCAGTTCCTGCTCTTGTCTGATCAGCCCATAAACACATCGTTCTGCATAATCTTCTAATATTTTACCTGATTTATTTAGTAGCTTGCATTTTATATTGAGTTCAATGAAAAATAAGAATTGTTCTATGATGCTTATTTTATCCCTTCTGTGAAACAAGTGAAGTCCTGAAGGAGTTCAGATTTTTTTTTCAGTTATTCAGTGAGCATAATTCCATTGTCTTTAACACAGGATCTTCTATAGCCACTCTTAATATCCATGTGAGTAGAAAGGGCAGGGGACATTTTTAGCAGATTATGTAGAATTCCTAGGATAAATAATCCTCTTTCCCCAAAACTGACAAAGTAATAACTTGTATATTTGCTCTGGGACCTGCATGGAATACTGAGAGAGAGTGGAGGAGACTCGTCTTTCAGTTTTCTTCAGCTACAGGGAAGTGTATTCTTGTCTTACTGGATAAGAAACAGCAGATCCTTTTAATTGAAAATAGATTAAAATAGTTGCTCAAAAAGTAATTTTATACTAGAAGAAACACAAAACACTGTGGTGAACAAGAATAGCCCTGGCTCCTTCTTTTTACTTTGATAAGCTCATTAATTTCAACATTCAGAATTAATCAGGAATTACTGTGCAAAATCCTGCAAATGGAAAAATCCATCAAGTTGAGCTCAGAATTATGTCACCCTACTGTACTTAGGTTGCACAGCTTTTTTTGCAGGGATGTTCAATGTAATGCCACAGCAGCATGACAGGACGAACAGCTAAGAATTGTCCCAGCCATATGTGGGCATAAAAACTTATTCAGGAAAGTTTTCATGTAATTCTGTCTCTGTAGAAAGACCTATGAAAAAGCTTTTCTGTAAAATTATCCAGGGTAAATTCAGGAGTGAGCCCAGGAATATTAGAAGATTTTTGTTTCCCAGAATATCTGATACCCAGCCTGACAGCAGGTGGTGTGCACTGGGTACCTGACCATCCCTACTGCTCTCCCTCCCTGGACCAAGATGTACATATGGTTTACACGTGGCAGCCTAGACCTGAATTGGAAAAAAAAAAAAAAAGGGCTAAAACAATAGAACTAAAGCAGAGAAGAGAAATACCATTGTGTTTGATAAACCGAAGTAAGATGGTTGACATAAGTCTGTGTCCCTCCATGTGGAGGCTCCACCTTGTTTTCATGGACATCCAAGAAAGAGAGGAAGGAGAAAGAGGGCAAGATGCTGGAAAAATATAAAAAAGATTAATTACCCTTGCTGGTAGGCTAGGGATTCATGGCTGTGGTGAAAGGAGAGAAGACTTTGGTTAGTCAGGAATCAAACATATTTGCTTGGTTGCTATGCAGTAATAGTTGTGATTTTTTAGCATGAAGTTTCTTTTGCACCATGTCTCTTGAAAATATGTTACATACCTATGGTTTTCACAAATTCCTGATAGCCATAATACTGACTGCGGAGAGTGTTTAAAAACAAACTTCAGAATGTCTCTTTTTCACATGTTTTCACAACCAGTGAGTCACTCTTAATGGATACTTCAGTTCTGAAAAGGAGTGGAGGAGGCAGTGCCATGGAAGAAAATTGCCCTCTCAATTAGTAAATGTATTTGAGACATCATATTGCTGCTATTTCCTTCCATGTGAAAGCTCGTGGCTTAGTCATTTAATGTAAAGGAAAACAGTCTTTCCTGCCACAGAAGAAGTGCCTCTACTGGACAGTGGCACACAAGCCAGCAAAATTGACTTTGGTTATCGCTGCGGGTTTCCTTGGCATTTCTTTCTATTCAGGCAATTAATGCTGTAAGAGCATTCCAGATGACAGAAAAGAGCAGTTGTTTTGAGGTCTGGGGAGTTCCTTTGGCACATCTCCAGTGCACTGCTAGTCCCAAATTCATTGTTTGTATCGAAGAACTGCACTTGCTTTAAAAGCTCACTTTTACTGCATTTGAAAGCTATTCAGTCTTGTTTCCTGCACTTTGTTTACTTAATAGCCTCTATACAAGAATCCATGATTTTGCCTGGGTAACTTGCTGCTCTCTTCCAAGAAATAAATACACTGGTTTTTAAATTTTTTAAATCCACATGCTAGGTTGGAGCACAGTTCAGTGTAAAGAAGTACCCTGGTGCTTACACTGTGCTCGCAATGTCTGCTCAGATGAGAGTCAAGCGTGCTGTGCTCACTGTTACATAACTCTGCAAAAAGTGTCGATTCAGGGAAATTCTGCTGCCGTGAGAGAATGGCAGCATCAGGAATGTTCTCTCCTGCTTAATGGAAATGTGGCTTTTGGTGACTAGTACATTTAAAAAATAGCAGATTGCGTGTATGCGCTCACTGACAGTGTCCAACTTGAACATCACAGTGGTGTTCAGGACAGCAGATCCTGCTGTTTGCTGCAGCCCTGGGAGACTGGAGGAGGCTCTGGTAGCAGCAGGCTGGTACAGCATATGTCTGGCTGCTTCCAGAAGGGATTTGCATCTGTACAATTTTTGGTTTTGACTAACCTTTAGGAGAGCGCATCTGAAAAACTGCTAGGTTGGCCAAACAGATTAATTCCCATCAGCAGGAGAGACAGCTGTTCATTTGACTACATCTGCTTCATTTGGCTGTGTGGGTTGTCTTACTGGATGGAATGGGCTCGAGAAACTTGCCTGTGGAGAAGAGAGGCAGGTAGGACAACATGCACTGTGTCAGGAATTCTCTTCGTCTTTGACGTTACAGAAATGGCCTTGCTTTATGGATGTGGTGGAGGGGTAGGTTGCTAGTCTAATTGTTTGACCTTTGCCCTTTTGCACATAGCCACTCTATTTCAGACCTGAGGGATCCTGTTCACTACAGAATATTTCAGATGGCTGCACCCTGCTGATAGCACTAGTTGAAGCCTCCCCACCCACTGATATATTACTGTGAAAATATGGATAAGAAAATAAATTAAAGGTTGGAAAAGTCAATGTTGGTTGAATATTATTAGTCCTAATCTCTCTAAGCAATACTCTGCCTTTTTGCTCACTTTAAGGGGTCAAAAGCCTGTCTAGAAGCTGCTAGAGATCTAGATGGTGTTAGCTAGATTTGCTTCTAGGTCATTCTCATTCAGCACCATCCTCAGAGCAAGCTTTGGCTCTATTGTTTCAGTTTCCCCATCTGTGGCTTTAATCCAGTTCTCTTTCTTTAGTCACATCCTATATAGACTTGTCTGTTGAGTCCCACAGCTCTTCTCCACTTCAAATTTAAGGTCTCAGTTGTTGTGCAGGAGACCCTGCAAATGATTTTACTTAGTCAACTGAGGTAAACAGTAAAAAAATACACCACAGCACAAAATGTTCTCTAATCAATTATTTGACAAGCGCAGTTTAATTATTTAGCATAGCTTGTAAAAATAATGAAGTCCTTGTAACATGAGATTTAACACTCTCCTATTAATTTTTTCCCTAAGAGGTGGGAAAAGACTGCTATATTTTTGTGTGCAAACTGAGAGCATGAAGCTAATGAGATTTGACTGAGAATACGTAAAAGGGGATGGAACCTTTCAGTGCTTCTTAGGAGTTTTGCTAATAGGTAGTAAATCCAAGCACATCCCACAGTTAGATAAGATTCTGCCTGTGTTGGCAAACCAGAAGGTGCTGTCTGATGCTTTGCCAAAGCAAAACAGAGTTTTCTTGGACCAGCTGTATTTTTTTTTTGAATGTTTAGCTTAGTTAAAAGAAAAGCTGTAAGTCGCAGTCTTGCTCAAGAGGTATCATTCAAAATAATTTTTTATAGCATGATAGATTTAACATTGCTATAAAGTAAATATTTAATCAGCACTAATATTTTTGTTTTCCTCAGGCAGGGAGAGAACTTCTAACTTTTTACTCTAAGAGCAAATGCAATCTAGCAGGAAGTTAAAAGTAAAATGCATGTATATCCTAGAGATTTTTGAATGGATTTTAGGTCCAGCCAGCCAGGATTGATGACTGATTTTCTTCCTGACAGAGAGCACTTTATCTCAAAGTTAAAAAGCCTCTATCCCCAAAAAAGGAAAAGAACCCAAAAAGAATCAGTGTTTGATTGATTTGAGTTGTATGGTGAACTAGATCAGTTACAAAAAAAAAAATAAAATAAAATAAAAATAAGAAGAAAGGCAGCCTGAAATGCTTTGTTTACAGTCACAAAGCTGCCTCAACCATGCCAGCCCAACTCCATGACTGAAAGAACAGTCTAGTAACTCCGCAGAGTTGCACTTACTGGTTAGTTTCTTATTCCTTGATCTCACCTCCTGGGCTCTTTATTCAGGTGCTTCACCTTGTAGTACAAAAGAATGCTGTGTGCTGGGAAGATTTCTTATCTTGACAGCTGCTCATCAAGCTCAGTAGCAGAGTTTGGCCCTTGGAGGACATGAGCTCTCTGTGGGCTTCCTGCGAAAGCTGTAGCTCCCACCATCCTCATCAGACAGGAGGATGGGAGACAAGCACTTGAATTTCTTGCTCCTCCTGTGTCTTCAGAGGGAGCAAGGACTAAGTGGAGCCCACTTTATTTTTACTTCAAATGTGAACCACTGGCTGAGGCTCGTTCTGCTGTTTTCCCTTTTTGCTCAAGAGTCAGTAAGGGCTCTTCCCTGGTACCATGATGGGCAGACCTCTATGTGCAATGGATCAGTCTTGAGACAGTCATTATGCTTGCATTTAAGAAAATCTTTCAGGACACATCTGCTCATTAGTGCTCTTTCCCTTTTGATCTGTTAGAAACTCATTCCCATCCTTCTAGCCATCAGCATCTTTCGTTATCCTTTCACAAATTAATTTAAAAAGCAATCATCCCTTCTTTGATGTAATAATCACAGAAAAGAACAAACAGAGGTACAGGTAAAATAATACAATTTCAGGAGGTAAATTGTGTGTTCTGAACTGAAACTTGAATGCATGTGCACCTCATAGAAAGGCAGCAGGTTTTGCTAAAGGTCACCCAGAAATTAAGGAAAATATTCCCTGCCGTGTCTGACTGTCACCGAGGAAAAGTGGTACTGAATTTATGCTGACTCTGAGGATGTCAGGTTAAAATTTGTCATAGTCCTTTAGTTGTAGTAGATATGCAGTACAGAGAGAGAATACTCTTGAGCAGTTATGACAAGTTTTGACATTTCTGATTTCCTTTATGTTAAGAAGCTAACCATAGACACTATTAATCTCACCCCCTGATTGGGGCTGATTCAGAGAGCCTTAGCTTTCCGATACAGAGTGGGTTTGTAAAATGTTAAGACATACAGGATAGTAAGATTTTCAGTGTAGAGCTGCTTTAAAATACAGTGACAGTACCAACCCATCAAGATTTCTAGGTAATTACCACAGTGCAGATGTTCACCATCTCAGATTTTCTTGAGATACAGGATGTTGTGTTTTTCTGGCCTGAAATTCCATTTCTGAAAACGAATTGATTAGAAAATACTTTGATTTATAAGAGGAGCTCCTGCTTTCCTGGCAGGAAAAGCTAAGTGAAAATGGCAGGGAGTGCTCACTTCTTTCTGCAAGTTCTGTCTTCAGTGGGAAAATGGCAGGCTGACCCTGGTGTGTTCCCATTCTGCGTGGGAGGATTTGATGTACTTTGTTTCCAAAAGTTGGTTGTAGTTGCAGCTTTCACGTATGGAAAGAGACAGAGGTTAAACATGAGACTGCCGTAAAAATGTACTAGCATTCATAATTATGTTTAAATTCTATTATTCCTTGCTTCCTTGAAATAAAATAATTAAAGGAACACAAAATAATAACTGAAGAGAAAAAATTAATTTCTTGTTCTTACAGAATCATAAAATCATAGAATGGCTTGGGTTGGAAGGCACCTTACTGCTCATCTAGTTCCAACCCCCCTGCCTTAAGTATGGACACCTTCCACTTGACCAGGGGGTTCAGGGCCCCATCCAACCTGGCCTTGAACACTCCCAGGGATGGGGCATCCACAGCTTCCCTGGGCAACCTGTTCCTGTGCCTTACCACAGAAAAGAATCCTAACCAGGTTCCTGAATCCTGGTTCTGATAATATTGCTGACGTTTTATCAAAATCTTTTAGATCCTCTTAACTTTTTCTGCCTTCCTTAAATTGCCAGTACAGTTGCTCCAGCTAATTCTTAAATGGAGTGGAAATTACACAAATAGGAGTTATTTGAAGCTGCAGAATGATTTTACACTCATTCTTATGTAATGAGCTAGAACTGCACAGCTGACCAAAAAACAGTCCTTTATTCACAATTCCAGCCTGTTTTTCACTTCAGTGGCTTTGTAGACTTCCCTCTAGTCTTTATGCACCATTTTATGTGGTTTAACTGAAATTCTGAGAAAATAAAGGAAAATGAACCATGGGCACAGAGAAATGTGGAAGGACAGATGAAGTGAGAGATTTCACATTGGAATGGGGTGTAGAGAAAGCAGTTCTGTAAGAATGATTTGATCAAAATGTTTGGGATGGTAGAGTGACATAGAGAAAAAAATTTGATTAATTGAGAAAGAATACATGGCAGAAAAGATGTGATTTATTGGACTGGAAAAGTCTTCCTCGACGACAGCATGTGGCATAGTTTTCCAAAGTGTCTGTATTATTTGGGAACTGAAAACTTGGTTGAATAAACACTAGAAAATACCACTGTAGAACCTGTGCTTCTGTAGGTGAGCACTCTTGAAGCAGGAAAGCCTTTTCTACATCCTTATTCTGACTTGCTTGAGGGAGCTCCACGAATCTGATTCAGGCTTGGGATAAAACCATAAGGTATGTTTTCTCTGCTTGGTCCCTTTTACCCCTAAATGTTATTATACTGCAGCTTGGCTCTGTCCACACAGTCTGGAGCAGACTGTGTTGTAACTTGCTTTAGCCGCTGCTGAATTTAACAGCTTTTGGCTTTGTAAGTTAATGCCTTAGGAGAACTCTTGCTCATCTGTTCCCTGAGCCAAAGGAAAACTCCTCCAGTAGCTTTCCCAGTGTTTTCTCTGGCTGGAACACATAGTTACCGATTGCTAGGTGAAGATACACTATCTTCAATCTTATTTTTGTGTTTTCGGTTTGTCCAGCTGACATACTCTAAGATATCCACTTTGACTAAAGCAGTGAAAGAGGACTTTCATAATGGATTTTCTTTTCTTTTCCCTGTACCCCATGTAATTAAATTTTTCCACTGGTGGGAAAAATGCTTTTCCTTGATGTAAATTTGTGGCAAGTAGTTGAATACTGAGCCAGTCAGTCACATTTCCCTGCTAAGCATACAATTTCCAGTATTTTTCATAACAGAAGGGCTTATCTTTTTTTCCTAACCCTTTACAGTTGGTTTTCTGATCCTATTGTCATTTAATCTGTTGCAAGAAATGCAGCCATTGGGAAATTGTTAAATAGGATCTCAATAAAAATTTAGGTTATGTTTAGCAAGTACAAATCACTAGGAGATATTTGCATATTTATTTGTTGAATCTCAGCTTCCACTTCAGGTTAGATGAGACATAAACAATTATACAGCACCTCTGGCAAAGAATTAGTCTTCAAAGCAAGTCAAAGTAACACTGGGAATTCAGAGGAAGATTTCTGAAGTTTTAGAAGGAACTGTGAAAGGCTTGTTCTTTGTTTTAGCTCCATACATTTTATGTCAAGTATGGAATTAATGTTGTAGACTTTTACTCTGATATGTCTTATTTGTTTTATTCTAGTATATCTTTTTAAAAGATATTTATGCCAGCACTGGTCAGAGACAGAGACTGTACCTTTGCCTGCATCATTAATGGAAAAAATTACCCTAATTTAAAGCAAGTTAAAATATTTCGGGGATGGTGTGGTTTTTTGGTGTGGTTTTTTGTTTGTTGGTTTGGTTTGGGTTTGGTTTTTGTTTTTTATTTTACCAGGGTCTATGGATCAGACTCTGCATTGTACTTTGTAACTGAGGCCACAGATAACTGTGATCTGCCAGAAAGGTTTTAAGAGGTTTTATGCAAGATCCGGGATCAGGAGGCCAGGTAGCACAGCATGGTTTTGTGCCCTAGCAGAGGAAATACCTCTTTGGATGTGTTCTTGGCCTGCTTCATTTTCGGAGAATCTCTGTATAAATTATAAGTGAAAATTAACGTAATTAATTGTAATTAGTATAGTGTTTATAGTGGGTACATGTTCCAAAATCTTTAACAACAGCACAGGAGACTTCATAGTTTTCAGGAACTGTAGATTTACAGCAGCAATTAGATAATTTAGGCCAACCCTGAATACCTTTTGAACTCTGCATTTACTGTCCATTTGCATCTTTGAAAATCCTCCCACTTATTGACAATTGAATTTGATGCCTCGTTGCTTGTTTACATGAAAGCAATTGGCATGCTCTTTCTGTTTGTGTCTCAGTGAGCCTTATTTATTTTGCAGCATTGGTGGATTTTAAGTTCTGGAGATAAACCAAAGCATTAAGGGCACGAAGCTTGCCTGCTGTTTATTGCTAGTCCTTTCTTGCATGCCTGGATATGCAGGAAAGCCTTGCACTGAAAGTGAGACAGAGAAGCTTCAATTCTCAAAACAAAGTGCTATTTTTATTCCATAGTAAAAGACTTGAGATGACACTTTGCTTGGTACTCTGTTCCTACACATCCACATGTTCTTTGAAGCTCTATCCTTAATATTTGTCCTATAAAATCTGTGTTGTTTAGAGGGGAAAAAACAATAAAGAGCATTTTAGAATGTGTGATCTAACTCCTTAATATTATTTCATGCTTTGATGGGAATAATCAGGGGTTGGAGTCTGTACTTTGATTTGCAGAAAGATACCCTTGTTAAACCCTTGAACTTGATTTTCTTTTTAGCCACATGCTTCTGCAATCTATTCCAGTTTTGCAGAATATTATGTTCAAAATGCAATGTTCTGTACGAGGTTCCTGTAAACTTATTTTTCCTATTTCACAAGCATGAGGAGTCATTTATTAGTACCTAGCCTCTTCTCAGGAAATTAAGATTACTCAAAGTGGATTTATGATCTCTGACATGAAATTCCTCCCACTACTTCTTTCATTTTCTTCCACTTAGGTAGTCACCCATTTTTCTTCAAGTTCTAGTAAAGCTTTGTGTACAAGAATCCCTACCCTACATTGTAATTATTCTTTCTCTTTTTTTTTTCTTTTCTTTCTGGTATTTGCAAGACCAATTTGCAAATTGGTTTTCTGCCTTTGATCACAACTAGAGCTTTCCACCTAAGAGAACTTAGTTCAGGCAGATAACTGCTTTTCAGTCAGTGGCCAGAGGAAGCCAGCATTTAATGAAAATTTAGAGTCTGGATGCATTTTGTCTGGGCTATTTATTTTTCCTTGAAGGCAGAGATGAGGAAGGATGTGCAATGATGCAGCACTGAATGAAGGATAGCAGAGAAGACACCAAGAGTGGATGCAGGAACAGAAGGAGATTTACTTTCTTCAATGTTACCTGAGAGGATCTATTTTTATATAGAAATGTCACCTGACAGAAGTCAGGAGAGAGAATATCCAAGTAGTTTAGATGCAGCTAGAGGCAGGGAGCTAAAGACACGAGGGAATAGAAGAGGCAGTTGAGGTGATCTGAATGCACAGCTGTATATAAAAATAGCAGTTGGAAAGGAGAGGTCTTTGAGGAAGCTGACCACAGCTGCATGTGGCTGTAATCACAGCACAGAGGCTGGCACTAATTGGTGGTGGAGGAATCCAGTGAAAGAGTGATGTGTTATGATGGGGAACTCAGGAGGAAAAAGTGAGAAACAGATGACTCAAAGAAGAGTGGCACTAGAAAAAAAGGATAAGATGGAGATAGGCAGAGGTCTGAGGCTGAGAAGGAAGAAGGGTGTGATTAAAGAACTGGGGACAGCAAATATAAGGTAGTTGGGCAGCACCAGGGGAAAAAGGAAAAAAACCCAAACCCCATGAATGTCTGGGTTTCCTAGTGGCACGAGGAAGACTCTAGTGTGTGAGTCTGAAGACTCATTTTCTTTAGGTAGAAAGACACATCTGTCAGCAGGGTTTATCTGGGGAAAGAGCAGTGTTTTGTTTTCCAAGACCAAAGAAACACTACGGAAAGATAAAACTGAAAACAGTCCTGGAGAAGAAACTTGAGACAAAGATCTCAGAATCCCTTTTGGAACAAAACAAAGATTAATATATCCAGCCAGCAAAAACTCTCCTAAAGGCTGTGGCTGGTGTGGTTTTAGTAGAATTACTTTGAGAAGGAAGGTGGGCAAATGACAAGCTAATGAAAATGTACAAAGAGGCATGAAGAACTCAGGGTCATGCAGGCATGAAGAGGTCTTCATACAATGGGCATGTCTGTACTAGTAAATTAAATGGAGCCTAGAAGCAGCCCCTGGCCCTGGAAATCAAATGTTGACTGTCCCTGTCCTAGTTTTGGTTTATACTTACGGGAACTCACCTGAACTATTCCCAGGTAAGGTTTGAAGTTATCTTGGGATTGTTCCCGGTAGGCAGTTTGAAAGCAACCACCCTGTTTTGGAGGGTGATAGACTTTATTAG
The DNA here is from genome assembly GCA_013397915.1 of Daphoenositta chrysoptera. NCBI lineage: Eukaryota > Metazoa > Chordata > Aves > Passeriformes > Daphoenositta > Daphoenositta chrysoptera. Next base: position 1,028,820 of record VZRO01000464.1, on the reverse strand, counting down.
CATGGCACCTTTCTGTGCCAGTTGGCCTCAACATTCTTGGACATGTTTATTTTGCTTGTAGAAATAGAGCTGTAAATGGTTCAGTAGATGCAATCCCTTGGAAACTTAGGACATTGACAGTCTTTGATGCAAGCTGTGACAGGCAGTGAATGTGATTTCTTCTTTAAAATATTGCTGAACTGAGATGTTGATGTGCTCTCAGATTTTGTTTTCATGGAGCATGATGACATTGTAGAAGAGTTAGTTATACAAAGTGAGTTTGTGTGAAGCATGCATTTACTTATTTCCATTTAAATGTTATACAAGCATAAGCAAACATAGGTCATAAATAACACTCCAACTCACAGAAGGACAGGCTGTGAAATTAAGGAAACAAGGTCGTGAGGTTGGTAGGTAATTCAGTTGGCTGGACTAAAAAGCCCAAATGTTTAAAAGTAGAGAAAATATTTTTAAAAGTTCTTGAAACTTGTGTAAAAGCAAGGCAAATCTCCAGACCTACACAGATAAGTTAAATATGGATCTAAAACAGGATAGGTGTAATGTGAAGGTGATGGAGACATGGAAACTTTACAGTCAGTGTAGAAAAAATGTACAAAATGAAATTTCATGTGCTGTTCTGGATTTTGAATTCAGGAAAGATTCAAACTAAAACAGGCATAGCAAGAAAAGCATATCTGAGAGCCTTTATCTTAGAACAGGCTAGCAAATTGAAACCCAGAGCATGATAAGATAGTTCCTTGATAAATACATCAGGGAAAGGGCTGGTACAGAGGAAAGCTGGTTAATTAAGCTAAACAGTGTTGACACATGAACAAAGTTAGCAACAGATGTCAGTTATAGCAGAAAGCAGTCAATTGACTCTGAAACTAAAGTTAGATCATCCATGTTACTAGAAGCACCATGCATCTCAGTTCTCATTTTCTAAATGGGTTCATGAATGTGACCTGTTCTTAACCAGGAGCAACATGAGTTTTGTGCTTCAGAGATGAGCAGGAGGATTTGCACTTTCCTTTTTAATGCCTTAGCTTCTGAAGAGCCAAATGCAACATTTTTGGAAAGGACTGTGCAGGGTATTTGGCAGTTCTCCTCCAGTATATCATCAGTCTTTCAGCAGTCATCCTACACTCATGGATCCTTTCCTCTTCAGTTACAGAATTATAGAATCATAGAATGGTTAGGGTTGGGTCTTTCACTAGATCGGTTTGCTCAAAACCTCATCCAGCCTATCCTGGAACAGTTCCAGGGATGGGGTATCCACAACTTCTCTGGACAACCAGTGTCTCAGCACCCTCACAGTAAAGAATTTCTTCCTAATCTAAACCTACCTTCTTTCAGTTTAAAGCCATCACCCCTTGTCCTTTCACCACATGTCATTGTAAAAAGTCCCTCTCCAGCTCTTGTAGGCCCCCTCTAAGTGCTGGAAGATGCTCTGAGGTGTCCCTGGAGCCTTCACCAGTTCTGCCCTTTAGATTTGCTCTGTTGTGAGTTGATGTTGTGTAGGTTCTCCACAGCTCTGCCATCACAGGTGCTGTGCTGCCTTCCTGGTTCAGCTGTACGGAAAATCAAGCCCACACAGCAAGTCTACCCAAAGGAGCTTGTCTCTGGGGAGCATTAAGTTGTGTCAGACTGTGTCAAACTGTTGCACTATTTTTTTCATGGTGTGCCCTGCTGGAGCAGGATTTCATGGAGAGACTTCAAAATATATATCAGTGTAATATTGGGAAATGTTTTGTTTATATGTGACTGAATGTGAATGTGAATTGATAACCCCAAATTGTGACAGAAGTTAATTTTAATGTCTTCTTTATTATTTTTGTTGGACTTTACATATTTCTGTAAATACTGTGTTCTTGAATGAAAACCAGACTGATGAATGTGGAAGCCTGCCTCAGTGTCTCTAAATGAAAGCTTTCAAATATAAACAGCTTTAAAACTATAAATAGAAAAATCTCCATACTGTATTTATCACTGACCACAGTTTTTCCCCCTTTCATTGCATCTCTCATTTTATTTTTAGTGATGCTTGCTTAAAATAGTTTCCCTGCTTTCCTGCTGGCCATTAGATGGCCACTGTGGAATCCAAGTGATTTCTAAGCCAGAGGGTAAGGAAAGCGTTCCTTATTCAAGCAGTGTGAGCCTGAAGTCTTGTCTGTTCAGACCTGCTTCACTGATCCATCAGCTTTGTTTGGTTGATTTCATGTACATATTCCTTAGTTGGTTTCAAAATATGATTCCAGCATTATTCAGGACCTCCTGTTCTTCTTATATTGGTGTTATTCTATATTCTCCTCATAAGGTTGTAACTCTGGTTTTAGCTGACTTACTAAACTCAATACTCTTCACAGAAGTCACTATGTTGACAGCCATAAGAATTTCTAATTTTTTTAAACTCTGATTTAATTAGCTTGACAGTACTGATGTGTTGGTGATCACCTCAGCTGCACACAAAGTAATAGGAACAGCTCTAAGTTTTGATGGCCCTCAGGCCTTAGCTTGACTTCAGTGCTGAAACTGCAGCTTCCTGTCCACTTCTAATTCGTGCTGTTACATCCTTTCCCCCTCTTTGTGTGTGTGTTAATAAATACGTAATTTGAATTGGGGTTGAATGTAGTGTAAGCCACATTACTGTTTGTTTGGGTTTGCAGGCCACAGCTGCTTGTTTGGTGAGGATGCAAGGGTATCAATCACATGGTTCTTTTCTCCTGAACTCTCTCAAGAAAGGGAAGACAGTTTCTGCAAGGACTGGCTGATTATCTGTACACTGCTCAAAACGGCAGATGAAGTGTAGAAATGCAATTGTTAAAGGCAATTAAGATCATGCTTGGTTCCTTGTAACTCTGACTGCGTGCTTTGGTCTCAGCTGAAACACTGCTGTTGGAAGGAAGAGGAAGGAAGCAAGATAGGAATTCTTACGGCAAAGAAGTAGGAAACAAGTAGGACAGGTGGACAAGTTTTGTGCCCACATCACCAGCAGTGAAGGGCTTCCTGGCACTTCTGAGGCAGCAGTGGTTCCCTCTTGTGCCAAGAGAAATGCCTTCTCCCGTGTCATTTGCCAGCAACCAGGAGATGTGTCTGTACGGCTGGATGAGCTGGGGCCAGGGTGCACCTCCGACATGCCAAGGTGTTTGGTACCATTTCTTGTGGTGTTAGTGGGGTCCCAGGAGCAGCGGATCTGGGAGCTGGCGTGACGAGGTGGGGTGAGAGGTGACGTTCCTGTCTCTGCCCAAGCCTGTGCCGACGAGTCATCGCCTTGAGACCACCTGTACCTCGGGCTTCCTGCAGCTGTGGAGGAGCAAAGACAGGAGGAGAAATGTGCTCTGTCTTCTTTGAGAGGTGGAGGAGGCATTGCTGCTCGTCAGATAGGAAATGCCCAAACTGGCCAGCTACTATTCATGGACTAAAACTGTTTTCCTGTCCTTATCAGGCAGGAATATTTTTTCCTGCTGGTAGGCCATCATGAAGATTCCTTAACTTTACGTCTAAGCAGATTGCTGATGCGCCCAGGCAATGATGGGTAAAATGGTCTGTGTTCATGTGGCTCTGAGACTGTGGGGAATCATGGACTTGTTTAACCATCAATCTTTATGCTTCGAGGCTTGCCAGCATCTGCAAGCTTCTTGTTCATTTTAAATGCGATTGGTGTATTTTTATTTCTATGCAGTGCCTTGGGATGCCTACTGAGAAGGGTGCTTAAAATAGGTGTAACTTAATGTGCTGTTCAGACTTCTCAATCTGCTTGTCTTCACTCTTACCCAGAGGTAAAATACAAAAGCTACAGAGGGAGGAGTTTGGAGTAAAATTATAGGAAAGGGGGCTCTGAAATAAAGACATTTAGTACTGACAACTAAGACTAGCAGTGGAGGAAACAGAACAGGATGTTCAGAAAGTCCAGGCCCTTTGGCATGAGTTAAGGAGCTTGGAAAATAAGCAGGGCTACAGTGAATTTGTGAAACAATGTTTGTCTTCCTAAACTGAATACTGGAAAAGATCCATTTCACACTTTGCCTTTGCCAGCGCCCTGATATCTATTGTAGCACTCATCTTCTGGCCTCTTTATTTTCAGAGAAAAGTTTGACTTCGTGTTTAGAAGTTATTTGTGCTTCCCTCTTTCTTATAGCACTAACACGGTCATGTTGTGGCTACGGGGCTAAACTTTTGAGTCTCAGTCTTTGGTCCTGCTGTGCCACCCTGTTTCTGATGTTTGTATTTTAACTGCAGCGATGGGCTTGAAAGACTCCACTTCCACTTTGCTTCACCACTGCTTTGTCTGCATTAGTAAATTAATCAGGGCCAGGACTTGTATCTTATGACTGTCCATATTGTTTAATTTCTAGCACATTCCATGACATGATTTTGGTCCGTGCCAACTAGCACACTCCCAGATGACAGCTGTGGCAGGATGGCGTGGGAGAGAGACTGTTCTCAACAGGCATTATTGAAGAGGTAACCATGTTTTGCAGGGGAAAATGGTGTAAAGGTGTGGATTGGAACTGGCTTTGCCTTTCTCCCCAAGCCTCTGGATTCTGATGTATTTTATACACTAGGACCAGTCTCTCCTGGTCTTAGCATTTGTGAAGGATACTGAAATACAAACTTTTGCTTCCTCATTGCATCGCTAGGTGCTGTTATCCACAAAAACATCAAGCCGCCTCCTCCTCCTCCCCGTGGGCCATCTGCTCAGGCTTACAGCAACACTTCTATAGTGATAAAATCTTTTGTCTTTGAATAAGAGTCAGGCTAGGGGCACAACTCAAGTTTTATGCCAAGCTAGTTCATGACAAAACCAATCCCTCTGAACCTGAGTGAGCTCTCCTGAGAGTGGTCTTCCATCATGCAGCATATTTGCACACAGAGGTACAGCAGCAGCTCACAAAGCCAGTGTTGTCACGGGCCCACAACAGCAAGTTAGATAAGTAATTACTGTTCTGGTATGTATGTATTTGCTTATCACACAGGGTCATGATGATTGCACATAGAGATTGTAAATTTGCTTGCACACATGGAGTTTTCTGAACTTCACACCTATAATTCGCTCTTCAGGATTTGTTTGTAGCATTTTACATGAAAGTAGGGAATGTTTACTTTCCCCTATAGGAATTCTAGTTTGTGAAGCCCTCTGCAGTTCTCTGTTGTGTAAGGGATCATTGAATTCCAGAGCATTGCTGATGCTTTGGCTGAATGTGTTTTTCCAAAAATTGTTTGTATAACGTGCACTTCTATATGAAATATTCTTTATAAACATTTATTGCTCTCTTTCAGACTTCATATTTTACTGTCTGAGTTTTTAGTTGCAAATGGAGATATTATTAAAACCATAGTCTTTCCCACTCACTCACTGTTGAAAATATTTTTTCATTTAGGTGTGCTGTTTGTAGGATGTAAATCAACAGTAGCTATAGGCTGCACAGACTTGGGTTTTTGTCTTGAAAATGATAGGATTAGCTGCACAGTGAGCATGTATCTATCATCAAGATTTAAGCTCCTGAGCCTGCTCTTGGTGCCACTGGAGCAGCAAAGGAAGGAACCACTGCTGAGTCATTGGACTAACCAGTGTAGTTTTCTTCATCGTGACAATCTGTGTACAGCACTGTTATCAAGGGGATTAGAAACACTGAGCAAAAGGGATTCTGTTGTGTCAGTGCTAGGTGAAATGATGTTTTTACCAACTGGTGTGGTGGGCAGGTTTGAGGCTAGTGAGAGCCATGACAAGAACAGCCACACAGAAATTGTTGGGAAAAAGAAAGGCTGTGAGAGGTGCAGGGTCTCCCATGTAAACTCTGTTTACAGTTGTTGCCAGTCTATGCACTCCTCTCAGTATTCATTAGCTGAAGAGACTGAAAAGTCAGTCTGGAAGAGATTGTGCTGACTACAAGTTTCTGTAGCCCTTGGTGGTGCCAGCTGCAAAAATAGGCAAATCCGGCTGCAGTGGAAGGGCGTGATGGGGCAGCTCCAGCCCTACTGCTACCCTGGAGGCGTTTTGGAGGCTTTGGCTGGAAGCCGTGAAATGCATCTCCCAGGGGAGGACTGCATTGCAAACAGACCTTGCCCTTCCCTGCTGGTGGATTCCTTTGGCAGCAAGTAGGCTGGCATCAGAAAACCTAAACATATTTATGATAAACTGCAATGATTGTTTTGCCCCTCTTTGAGGTGGATGCGAGGTTTGCATTGTGTTCATTAATTCATCTCACATGTGACCCTTTCAAAAGGTCTTGTTATAGCAGCCACTCATTAGTGGTGGCATTGTGCCTGGCTGAAGGCCAGGTGAAAACATGTTTCCCAATTTCTCACTCTTACATGGCCTAAACCAAACATTAACAGCTCCCCATTGATTTAAGTGCCTCTTGATTGGATCAAGCCTACTCTGTTGTAGGCAAAAAAGGACTGGAGGAATAGCTCCTATTTTTCCTTGGACTTTAGCTGTCTTAAAGAGAAGAACTAAAAGGTCTTCTGCACCCCAACCTGAAAAAATACCTTTGAAATAGGATACTTGTTTACATGTATAAAGAGGTTAGCATTAGAAGTGACTTAGAGGTAATGAAATAAACCTTTATGTGTGCTTTAGAGGACTTTCTCTTTTCCCAGAGAATTATGGTCATTGGTAACTTGGTCATATCTGTATAGGAAAAATCTTTCTGGGAAGGGGTTAATGTACAGGTGGAAAAGCCCACTGAAGAAAGCTAGCTTTCTGCTGAAAATTAAGAGTTTAAAAACCATAGAACTGATTTACCTGGTTTGTTGTTTGTTTTGGTTTTTTTTCAGGGAATAATTATTTTTTCTTGTTCAGCTTATTTACTTCCTTTTCATAGGAAAGGGAAAATGTTGGGCTCACTCATAAATAAAAAGTCTCAATAAGAGCCAGTCTTTGCTTCAGGCAGCAATTGGACCAGAGCAAATGTAGGTAGACTGGTGTTAGCTCCCATGAACTGCAATGACACTTAGATTGTTGCTGAACTAAGTATGCAGGTCAATGGGTAGGTCTCTGCGTCCCATACTGGAGCTCTTACTGCTGTATGATTCACTGCTTTTAGGACCTGCTTTAGTAAGATTAAAGTCAGTGCTGCTTTGCCTACCTAGCTCCTTCCTGCAGGGAATGCAGGAGAAAAATACTTGTGAAATCCTGAGCACCCAGAAAAGAATGAGAGATCCACACTTACCTTACTGCAGTGATTTTGAGGCTTTTCTACGCTTTCCTGTGGGACAAATTGCTGTGTTGTCTCATTTTCGTTGGTGTTGTTCAGCCATCAGTTATTCCGTTCCTACCCTTGCACGAGTGCCAAAAATCACAGATGTGGAAATCTTGGACACTGTGATTTTTCACAGCATTCATGACAAAAAGACAGTTGGCTTCGGAGATCAGAGGCATCTTTGAATATGAAAAAAGCTCTTTTAAGTGTATTCTTCCTTTGTGAAGGCAGCTGCTCATTCAGCCCGCAGTCAAGTGTGAGTCCCCTCAGCTGGAACCCTCTGCTGCAGTGTGGTCTTGCTCCTGTTCAGAGTCAACGGGGTTGTTTGCGCCACTGCAGCTCATTACCCAGGCTTTTCATCAGCTGCTGAACTTCATTTGTTTTCTGGAGTTTACTCCCTTAGAAACATGGTAGCCATCAGCAGAAAAACAACTGAAATGAGAAGTGTTGGAAGTGTTTAGGTATTATGTGGTTCTATGGAAAATAAAGCGTATAGATTATTTATTTTTATTCAAACAAATAATGTGCAACAGCTGGTAAGGAAGGGGAACAGCCATGAGCTGGAAATAAAATTTAGAGCACAATTCTGTGTATGTTGTCAGGGAATCATTCCCATGCAACCCAGTAATGGCGCAGAGATTTCAGGGATTATGTTCAGATTAAATGTCATCAAGAGCTGAGCCTTGGCAGTATGCCAGGAAGGTCATATGAGGAAAGTCCCAAAGTTTTACACTCAAATAAAATTGTGTTCTGCTTAATAACCATAATACGCTGCAAATTTTAGCACAGCTAATGATTTAGGTTAGGAAATTTCATCATAATTCGACTTTTAAAAATTTTATTATTTATTTAGTTTAGATTCAGGACTTTTCACTGCTCTTTGACTGTGTCAGCAATTTTATTTGGGCGTTATGCCTCTACTGTATATATTTTTTCTTGATAGCATCACATTAAGAAACTTTACTCCAAAGCTTCTACAGGTTTTAAAGTTTTAAATTTTCATTTTCAAGTTACACATGAATGGAACAATAGCCTGCTAATAATTCCACAAGTATTATTATTTCCCAGAAACACCCCTGCTATTTTTAAGAAGTCTAAGATGCTGTAATTTCATGGCATTTATGGAAGATTACTTTATTATTGCGAGGGAATGAGAAAATAGTTACAAATGCATAGTTGAAAATTGCTTTTTCTTTTATTTATCTGTGGTTGGTCTGTACCATTCCAAAATACCTGTGGAATTACGAAGGAATATGCTGACAGTCTAATACTGTGTTGAGAATGTCTCATTTTGGTTTAATCTGATCTGTTTACAGTAGATTGGTTTCTACTGCGGAAGGGAATTCTTTCTCTAGGGGATATCTACACATGGAATTGTAGAGCCTTAGCTATACCACTTGAAACAAACACTCTTTTAATCCACTTGCCATCTCTGACAAAGAGCTGAAACTATTTAAAAAGTGATTTCTTAAATCTCTTAAGTGCTCTCAAATGTGATCCTACTACTGCCTAAGGGTATGTGATGATTTTTTCATATCGTTTCATTTGCTGCCTGGCGCTGACCCCAGCAGTGGTGTCAGCACACCCCTTCCTGGTGCGCCTCGTGGGCATCGGGTGTTACGGAGAGAATTGTCAGAAGACTTTCTTTTGGGTAGGACCAACCTCCTGAAACAATCACAGCTGTTGGATTTGATTTGCCAGTGAGCTTCAATTAAAAGGGAGCAAAACTAGGAGTTGTTAGCCAAAACCGTAATGGGACTGTGGATTCAGGGATCCACCTTTATCTTCTAAATATATATATATACAGGCCATATTTGTAAACCTTATTTTAGGTATACTGTATATACTTAAGTGTATGTTTATATACCCATGTATGCATGTGTGTGTAAACTTACGTGTGTGTGTGCATGCTGAAGTTTATTTTCTTCTTTCTCCTCCTCTCCTCTTTGCTCACCTTGCCTGCTGCAGTGAGGCACAAGACAGGGAAGAAAACTCTTTTAGCTGACTAAATCAGCATTGCAAAGGGAGAGTTTACAAACTCATCTGCAGTTTATTAAAGTGTAGAGGCTGGGAGATAACGATTAGGGTTGTCAGATTCTGGAGAGGGTAACAGGATAACAGTGGGTTCAAAATTCAAACTGAGGAGCAGCAGGAGATGTGGCTGGGTGCAGCAGCAGGACCCCAGGCTGGGTGCCCAGGCTCCTGAGGCAGAGGTGCTGCCAAGTTTTGCAGAACAACAGATTCAATTGGTTTGTTATTTCTGAAGGGTACGGTATACAACCCTCAACATGTCAACAGTTCTTTAAAGTGCAGATGTAAGAAATTCCAGGGAGAAGTCAGTCCTTTAAATACTATGAATAAACAAGGTAAATTCATTAATTATTTCAATAAAATTAAAGACCTCATGTTGTACCTTTAATTTGTCCTGGATTAATGATAGAATTTCTTCAGTTACTTTTCTAGACCTTTATTTAAACTACAGTGGAATTTTACCATCCTACAGCCCCAGACACACAATAATAAATCAACCCTTATTTCCTTATTTGCTTAAAGCTAATGTGACAACAAATAGTCTGTTCACATCCATTATTTCTTTGTACTATATCATATGCAAATATTTCAATTATTATCCTTTTATCTCTATAATATTTTAACAACATGATACAACATGTTTCTCTGATAAACGGAGTTACATAAAAGAAGCTTCACATCTGCATAATGCTTTAACAAAACATTCCCTCTATTTCAAGTTAAAATGTGTGTTCAGCTTGGGAATAGCCTCATAAAGAAACTTAATTTGCCTTATTAAGAAACACTAGTGTATTCTCATAAATTTCAATTTATTTTTTTTTTTATTTTTAAATAATAATTTTATTGCATTCTGGACTCCTGCCTGCCCAGGCTGCCCGGGGCTGGCAAAGGTTTGGTAAGTTGAGTTCTGCAGTTAAATTGAGTTGGTTTCTTGTTTATAAAGGATGTAGCTTGACTTCCTTCAGCATTTTTTTAAGCAGGATTGTTCTGAGGGCCTTGTTCCAATTGTTCCAGGGTGAGATCCCTGGGCACGGTGCAGCCTCACCCTGTGTGCGTGTGGCTGTGTCCTGGTGCCTTGCCCGCACAGGTGGGACTTGCAGTGCCAGCCGTGGTCACAAGGACAGCGATGGCAGATGTGCTGCTGGGTACCTGTGTGCTGGGCTGATGCAGGTGACCCCCGTGTGCTGCCCACCTCAGTGTGAGCTGAGTATCAGGTATTTAGGGCTAAAGTTACGCTGGTTGTACCCTGAAGTATTTGAAGTGTTTTATCCTAATGTGAAAAGCAAACTATGTGAGGGAGGAGTAGGTATGTCTCCCCCTTTCCCAAAGAAAGGGAAGAGGAACACACAATGATAGAAGAATTAATTTCCTCTTAACTCTGGCTGTACTGTCTCGAGGCTTTTTATAAAACCAAATAGCATTACTAAGCATCTATTTGCTGGAGGGGTGTGAAATAGCCAGGTGTGCTTTGTGTATAAGCAAGTGATTGTAGCCTGAAACATCACTGCAGACGCTTCGTGAGTCAGATCATTCATGACTGCAATAACGAGATTATTCATGGTAGGCTCCTCGTTGTGACAATGGTCCTTTGTTTGAAGTCTGCATTGTATATGTGCTGTACTTCCGATTTGAAGGTCCCTTCTCTGCTAGAAAACAGAATTGCAGCAGGGAACCAGAAGTGAAGATCAGTGCTGCTAAGTTCAGAATGTCACTCAGTGATGGAAATAATTGGGAAGGTTCATAGCTGAGTTAAAAGCTGTAACCATGACTTTCATGGGGATGGTACTACTTCCTGTTGGTCCTGAGGTAGGTTTTTAATGTGATATTTAGTGAGTTGTCTTCTGGTTTTGTGGGGTTTTTTTAAACTCTATCGTGTGATTAGAACTGGTTAAATACTGCCAAGAGAATTCTGTTGCTCATGATCATGTGAAAGGTGTTTTGTCGTGATACTGACAGTCCTTTATGTACACAGTCATTTTGTTTAAGGAAAGGAAGAACAAACCCACAGCATTTCTCTAGTGTTCATGGTCAAATTAATTTTAAGTTCACCCATATTCCGAATTTTTTTGTAAAATGATGCTTGTCTCCATTATATAACTTTTACGAGGTCTCTATGGTGGGAGGTGATTATCTCCCACAGCAAGGTGATTGCACTTTGTGGTGGAACCATGACCGGACTGTTTTGGATGTAGGTGCTACAATCAGGCTCGGATTCATCTCCTGTACCCCTGGGTGGTCAGGCTGAAACCAAGGCAGGTTGTGCTCCAGCTCTTACCCCCAAGTGGAGCATCCTTGTGTGATCTTCCCGTGCCTGGTGCACAGAGCAGCTGGGGAGTTCGTCCCTGGAGAGGCAGGCTGGGGAGGGAGCAGGGGGTGCTGGAATCCTCCTGCTCTTGAGGAATGCCACAAAGCTCGCAGGCAGCTCTGGTGGCTGCGCCGAGAGGAGACAACCTCTGCTGCCACTGGGTAGAATATGATGGTGAGTCAGGGATGACTTTTGGGAAAATGGAGAGACCATCCCAGTGTGGCAGCAGCACCTTAGAGGGAATCGCCAGGGTAGAGTTGAAAATAACTGTGTTTCCCATGGAGCGTGTCAGCAGCTTGTAAGGAAAACACAGAGCAAACTCGGTTCTTGAAAAGCCCATCTGAAACTAAAATACTGCTTTTGTTTTAAATTCTTTGATTCCAGCTTTCATCCTTGAAGCTCAGAGGTTTCCTGGTGTTTTCTTTTGAAACTGTGCTGTTTCATGCAAGGCAAACAAGACTAAAATAAATCCAATACAAGCATTACAGAGGCTCTGTCCTCTATCTGGGTATGTGTTTTTTAATTTTTTCCCCCATTAATTATTATACTGTACAGCAGAAGATTGTTTGGATTATTGTGGATGTTAGCTATGAATTTTGAACTCCAGTGTAAATTTGAATTCCAGGTCATTTTGTTGCAAGTTGGCATAATATTTATATGCTCACTTTCAGAAATAAAAAATGAGTTAATTGTTTGACAGGAAGAATAAAGCATTTGACTATTCTGTATTGTGTGGGGTTGTTATGACAGACTTCTTTTGGTTGCACAGCATTCAAATTATACATCAGTAGGGTAACGTTATATTATGTCATCTGCCGGTACTTCTACAAGCAATTTCATTACTTCATTAAAAATTTACAGATCTGAAAGCCACCTTGTGACAGATATAGTAATAATTATACACATAGTGTTATACAGATCTACATTTTCGGCATCCTATAGTAAGAAATAGACTACTGTTACTCTTGAGATACTTACAGGTAATTGAATATAAAACCTGAATTTTTACTGAAGTATATAGTGTTTGGATTTTAGCCATTGCAGTTGTAGCTGACAAAAATGCTTTCACTGTCATTGGGAAGATAATCAAATTGAGCTTGCTGAAATGGAGATAAATTTTTGAGACTGATTTATTTACAAATCAGATTAAATGGGAATGTAATAATACTTTTTTCCTAAAGTAGTTAAAGGGAGCAGTGTTTACTTATTACCTTTTCCACACATCTAGATCAGGGGTGTTTAAATTGCAGGTTTTCATTTAGGCTTGAACCATGACTGTATTTGACCTTGCTATGATTACATTAACTTTCCCTAATGGTTTTGGAAATGTGGCACATCTTGCTGTTTTTTCCAGTATCTTGGAGAGTGGATTCACCATTCCTAGGTATCAAGATTGTGTACGACTCTTGGATAGCCATGAAGGTGCAGATTGATCTTGCAACAAATAGCTGAATAACCCTTAGTAAATTAAATGAGTAATGCAGATTAATACAGTATTATCTTGTTATTTACTGTAAAAGATTATTTTTTTCATTGAAAGGAAAAAAATAAACTGTAGAATTCTGTCGTCAGTGAACTTTTGACAGTTTTATTTAAAAATTCTGTTTTCTATGAAAATATACAAATTTCTGTGAAAACGTATAAAACCTTTTTTGTGACCAGGACTTAATTACCTAGTTTAATGGGTATTAATGTAATTTTTGCTATGCTATGCTTGAGGAAACCCTAGGATCTTACATTGGTTGTAAGGATTACGAATGTCAGAAAACAAATTGGGAGTGTGGGGTATTGGCTTCTGACATAGTCCCCCATTTATAAAAGTGCAAAATGAGCAATAATTATAGTGTGGCTATAATGACATGTGTAAGATGTAGTTGTTGGGATAGGAAAAGGTCTCCTTGGAGTTTCTAAGTATCAGATTTCAGTTTTCTTATTTCTTTTTATGTTTTGAGAAGTTCACATTTTTGCATTTGAAGTTTTATAGCAAATACCAGGTTTAAAACTCTTCAGCAGAACTACTGAAGTGTAGTTACTGCATGTACACAACAGAGGAAAAATCTTGACAAGAAAATCCTCCCATTTCCAGTTTCCACAAAACTCTTAAAAGGAACAATCACGTGAAAATATTTTCTTTAAATTGTTTGACAGTGCCATTCAAAAATGAGATGTTTTGTACTCCTACTTGTTAGCTCAAATCAACCAGATAATGATAATTCTTAGACCTGTGATTATTCATTGCTAAATTTATGAATAATGGTACTATTTCATTCTTGTATGGTAACTTTCCAAAGCAAACTGTGTAGTGAAAGGCAGCCTGCTCATATTTTCTCTTTCACCACTATAGCGGTCTCCTTTTTTTCTTTTTCTTTTTCTTTTTCTTTTTCTTTTTCTTTTTCTTTTTCTTTTTCTTTTTCTTTTTCTTTTTCTTTTTCCTTTTCCTTTTCCTTTTTCTTTTTCTTTTTCTTTTTCTTTTTCTTTTTCTTTTTCTTTTTCTTTTTCTTTTTCTCTTTTTCTTTTTCTTTTTCTATTATTGTATAAAAAAGGACATGAAATTTTAATATACAGCCTAGTTAGGGAAGAGAAAGGAGGGAAATAAGATAAATTAGCTTAAAAGCAAATTCAAGACTAAAATTTAAGTAAAGCTCTTAACTGAACTGAACTTTGAAATATTTATCTAGTTCAGTAATGATTTCCTCTGTGAACACTGTAAAAAAAAAAAAAAGGAAATCTGTAATTATTTGCCTAAGGTTGAAGCATATCACAATTAGATATATGTTGCTGCTATCTGTGGACCATTCAGCGGTTAATATCTAACAGTCATTTTTTAGAGTGGCCAGTTTATTTGTATCAAAATTTGCTCTTTAAGGTCTTCACAAATGTTGAGGAAAGAGGAGGAAAGAGAGATTTATTTTCTTACTGTGGTGGAATTAAAAAAAAAAAAGCGCTACCACTAAACCTATTTTAGGACTATTTAAAAGAGATTTCTTACACGTGCTTTCAACAATACTTTACCCAAAAACATCTTTTCCACTTCTCTCATTTTTTTCTCAGTCTGCAATAACTATACCCCAAGGGTGTCATCACTTCCTTCCTAACTTCTCCTGGGCTTGGGGTTATTCCACCCATCGCAGAGACCTTAAAATACTTGTCTACTGAAATGTTTGTTCTCAAGACCTCTGGAAATCAGTCTTGCCCTGAGACTGAATTGGTCTATTGTTCAGCTCAGCACTAAGTAAACAAAGCATCTTCGTATTTTATAGGAATGGAAACTTATTTCCGTGCTCATGAACTTCTACAGAGAAATCCATTTGCTCAGTCTTCAGTGTAACAACATTGTTGACACAATTTCTGGATGCTTAGCATCCTTTTTTGACATTACCGGCAGAATTTGGAACACGTGGTAAAGGCCAATGCACCAAACCATAATAGGGCTGTATTTCCCCATTTTCCTCTGTCTGAATAATGCTGACTACTTGGAACAGGTGATGGCTCCATATGAGTGAAATATTTTAAGTTACAAATGAGAAGAGGGGCTGTTTAAACTAGTTTGTCCAGGAGACAACATTATTTACTCTTCTGCATGTACACACGCTTCTTAATCATTGAAAATTTCTTAAGGAATTTCTGGGTTAATGCGAGAACTTGGATGTAGGGCTGGTGTAATTGACCCTCAAAGCTGGAGAAGATCTAGAAATTTATCTGGTGGATTGTCATATGTACACCATAGAGATGACCTGGATCAACACTTTACCTGTCAGAAGGGTTGCAGAACAAGTAAAAGCAAACTGAATGCAGTTTTTGAACTTTGATTAGTTTTGTTGGACTGTTGTGCATGGAAAGATCCTGGTCAGCCCATTTAAACACCACCAGAGTGGGCAATGATCAAGACAAATATCTTGGTAGGCAGAGTCACAGAAACCTTTTGGAAGCATCCTTTAATCTGGTGGCATGGCATGTGTGGAATCCCCCAGGGGTTACTGTCATTAGCTACTCCCACGAGACTCCTGACAGAGAAGGTTTTTCAACACCAAATGTGAATCATGAAGCGTGCCTTTGATTGATTGCAGCCTCTTGTTTGGGAATGTAATTAATGCCTTGGTTCAGCTGCCAACACGCTGATGCCCAGTGATACTTGGGATGTCACAGAGGGTGTCCCCCTTGGCCTCCAGCAGTGGCCCTAGAAGGAAGGGTATCTCTGTGGGAGATACCCCATAGTGTTGGGGTCATTGGAATGTTGGGGTACTTGGAAACAGGCAGTTGGAAAAAAAGCCCTTCTGTCAGGAGAGCCTTGTGTTATTTGAACTCATATGAGAATATGGGATTTTTTCCATTTTCATCCTTTCGCCTTTCACTTTTTCCTCTGCTATAAATAAAACGTAAGTATTTCTGTAAAAGAGGACTAGATTGACAGCAAAGATACCAGCCACTTCTCACAGGGAAAGAATTGTTAGTCTTGGTCTTCATGGTGTGTAATAATGGCCAAATGATCAAAATGTAGCATTTTTTTCTTTAGTCTTTTTGACATGGAGATTAGCAAATCATAAATTATTTTCTACTTTGGCTGCTGATATCCTCATTATAAAACTGAAGGCTTCTTAGGGCAGTTCAGTGACGCTTTCAAAGTGTTTCCTCTTGGATGAGATCCAGAGCATTCCAGCATGGTCGTTTTGGCACAGTTAGTTGGTTTTATAAAACAGGTGTCTACATGTGTGTAATAAATCCAGTTATGCTGATAAATCTGAACAGATAATTGAAAAGTATGGCTTACAGTGAACAAGGCTGGTAATTTACCATGTCAGTAAAGCAGAGTATAAGGAGCATTTCTGTAACATTCAATAATTCTGTAATTTAATGGCTCCATTGTGTGAGACATTTTAAAATTCCTGTTCAAGATGTTCTTGATCCAGATGTTCA
Source organism: Daphoenositta chrysoptera (assembly GCA_013397915.1). Classification (NCBI taxonomy): domain Eukaryota; kingdom Metazoa; phylum Chordata; class Aves; order Passeriformes; genus Daphoenositta; species Daphoenositta chrysoptera. The sequence continues at coordinate 1,012,386 of VZRO01000464.1, read as the reverse complement.
TGTATTTTATTTTATTACTAGTTGTCTTTCAGTTAAAATCTGCAAAATGGATTCCCTTCTTGCTTTACAATGGTACCAGCCAGTCAGGCTAACCAGCAACAGTCCATGACAAAGGATATAAAATTAATGAGGAAGTGGAGAACTGAATCATGCACATTAAAAATAGATGTAGTAAATGAAAATCATCAGTAGGCTAGTATAACCAAAGAGTTACTTTTCCAGGTGATGTTCCAGTCTGATCTTTGAAACCAAAAAGGCTTTTTAATCCTGTTTATATTGCTTACATCAGACTGTTGCTAGTTAAGTTGCTAAGATTCAGCAATATCTCATATATTCTGGAAATCTTAGAGAAGCGGACTGGCCATTTTACTATAATGAATTTCATCATTAGCTTTGTGATGTTTTGGGCTCTTCTTACACATTTCCTTCCGAGGTTTTGACATCTCAGCCCTTATTTCAGGTTAATGCATTGTAGTATTGACCTAATTATCACCATATTCATGTGAAGTCCCATGACCTTCGGAGAAAGGTAGAGGATCTTCAATGTTTTCTAAAGCTCATAAACAGCTGAAGAAAATTAAACTCAAAGGCTATAACCTCCATGATTACCATTACTGAATTTTAAAAAGGAAGCATTTCAAGGAAACAGTTATATTGCATTTACTACATAGCAAAAGTTCTTCTAAGACCCAAAGGATATGCTGTAGTTTGGTCTTTGTTCCTCAAGTGTGTGACAGATTTCAAGGGTTGCCTCCAGCTCTGGGAAGAACTAGGACCTGTGATCAAAGATTTCAGAAGTGCAGAGAGAACTGCTAAAGGAAGTCCTGGATTCTGCAGTGATTTTGGGATGTGTGCTGAAGCTGAGGATCAGTCAGTCAGGATCAGTAGATGAGTATCTATGTAGTGTAACTGTACCTATAAGGCATATCTATATTGTATCTCTACATTCAGGATCTATGGATGAATTGATTATTTAAGGGGTGTGGCCTCCATAACTCATCAAATGATAATCCAATCCCTCATTCCTTTAAATGCTCTGTAAAAGTCCAGCATTCTTAAGAGGCCACCTGGATGAGAGCTGATAAATGGGATTGTAACAGAATCTTTTCACCTCTTTAAGGTGTTTTTTTCTTTGCACAAGCTCTGAGAATAGGTCTGATCCTGAGGAGGCTTATCCTAAATGCCTTTTGTTCGAGGAACTGCATATATTGTTCCTGTTGCCTCCCTTCCTCCTGCTCAAGATACCTAGCTAGAGCTAACGGTAGGTTTGGTGAATTAACAGCTTTTTCACCTTATTTTGAGACTGTTTTCATCATCATGAGTTTAGGAGCACAAATTCCCTTTAGTATCTCTCTGAGCTGCTGGACAAGAGTGGGGGAACTGTTCAGTACATTGTCTGAAAAAGTAGATATATGAATCCTCTTCAAACTGGGAATATAATTTCAAGTAAAGAGCTTCTTTTTATGTGCCCTGATGCAATGATAGTCAGTTAATCTAGTTCTCTTAGCTGAGTATTATGGGGGGACTTCAGATCTAAATTCAAATATCTAAGGAGAGTTAGGATCTGTAGATTAAAGGCTTGATGTCCATGCAAAACACTGTGAGAACAATTTGTGTGTTGTGCTTAGATTCAGCTGTAATTATGTTTTGTGACCAAGAGGAGGAAGGAAGTGTGATTTATAGTGTTGAGATTTGTGATGCTTTCCATTAGTTTTGACACTGAAAACAGTATTGGAGCTCTTGTATTGCGTGCTGCAAATCTCCCCTAGATGAAAGTAATATGGAGAAAGCAAGAAAACCATGACATTGATGACCATGCTTATAAGAGTGTTGTGTGATAATCCATTCTAAATCAAATAATGATGTACAAGTTCGTGTATATGTTCTTGGTTTGTGTTCATTTATTTTTTTTTTTTGTGAAATCTAAAGTTCGAAGGTATACAACTATTGAATTTTTTTTTAAGAAATAATGTTAAACTCTATACTTACTGCCAAGTCAACACATAAAAATAAATGAAACACTCATGCAAACATTCTGCTTACCATTTCTGTGCTCAGAAAGGTTTCAGTTTTTATTGACTCTCTCAGCCAGTATGTAATGATCCAGCATTTCTGCTGCTGAAGAAGATTGATTTGTTGTGCAAAATTGATGATACTAATTATTCTACCTGAGCTGTTTTCTTGTGTCTTTGCCCAGTCCATTGGCGGTGATGTGGGGGTAGGGCTCCAAGCCTTAGGTGCCTGAACTGCTTGCAGTAAATCTCACAAACTCTCAGAATGTGCTGAGTTGGAAGGGACCCACAAGGTCCAACTCTTAGCCCTGTGCAGGACCATCCCCAGGAGTCATCCATGTGCCTGAGACCATTGTCCAAATGCCTCTTGAACTCAGGCTGGTGCTGGGACCACTTCCTTGGGGAGCCTGTTCCAGTGCCCAACCACCCTCTGGGTGAAGAACCTTTTAATAATAACCAACCTAAACCTCCCCTGTCACAACTTCAGGCCATTCCTTTGGGTCCTGTCGCTGTCACCAGAGAGGAGAGATCAGTGCCTGCCCCTCTCTTCTCATGAACCTCTTCATCTCAAGAGGTGCATCAGGACATAAGTGTATGTTATGGTTGTTGTGCTTGTAATATCTTGAACCTTTTTGTATAAGAATATTGGAGGGTTTATCCCCTTCAGATTTAATAGGAGCAGAATGAATGAAGAACTGGGTGGCAGTTGAATTACTTATTTCAACACCAGCTTTCAAGTGTAACTGGAATGAAATTACTCTGCATCTGGTTTAGAACTAGAAAAGTTTTTAGAAACCTTAACAAAACAGACACAGGGTCTAGATTTATCATCTGGTAAATGGAGAACAGTCCTTTGCTTTTTGCTCATCGACTGCATATGTTCTCCATAGTAATACAACCAATGCAAAAGTAGTTTATACCATATATTAATGCCTTGTTCTTGCATGGATACAACCTCAAGGATATGTATTTTCTTTAAAAAGTATATGGAGATGGACAGCAGATATGAGACAGACCAGATTAAGGAAGGACAATGCAGGTTTTATTGATGATACCTCCAGTACTCAGAAAGAATTGCACTGGTTTTTGTCAGTGTGAAGTACATACAGTTCTAGCAAGACCCTTCATGCCAGCCTTGCCTTGTGATTTTTTTCAGTGATGATGCACACCCTTTTGTACCAGAAGGGAAAGAAGTTAATTAAATCCTTTACAAATACATGTGAAATACGCAATAAATAAAATCTTTTAAGAGTGCTGCTTGAGGTTATAGTGTTCATATGTCAGCCTCAGAAGAAAAGTTCAATTACAAATCCCCACGCAATGAGTGGTTTATGTTATGCGTGCAGTACAGGTATCGTAATAGTTTTTTTTCTCTTGATGTATTGGTAATTTACTGAATAGTGGCATGAGGTAGTGATTTGTTTTATGGCTGTCTAAGATCATGCTATAGTGTTAGTGCTTCATATTCTTCAGACTGAAATGGTTTGCATGCCTTCTCTATTTTATTGAGGTCTAGTGCTGTACATAAATGTGTTTTACCTTACTGATTTATCAGCTTTTCATAACTGTATCTGAATTGTCTCAAATACCCTCCTATCCCAAATCATTCAGCTTGTGTTGTAGTCACTCAGACACTGTCCTCACAGCTGCCTCTCCTGTATGATCATCTGTGCTTTTATTCTCTGACAGAAAGTGTAATTAGAGAACCATGATTTAGCTTTTGGGTTGACGTACACTTAAAACTTATTACAGCGCTCTTTCATCTGCTGCTGTTGTCTTATCCAAGTGTTATAAGTATCTCTTGTTTTTCTCCAGCTAACTTCCCATCTCTCTCAGAGGTGAAATGCTCTGTCCATTAGCCATATAAAACATTGTTGTCTAGGCAGGGAAGAGAAGAGTTACTTCTCTTAGTCAGCCTAGTGTGGGAATTTGGAGAGACAGAATGTAATTAATTATCAAGCTTGAATTTTGGCCAAGGCTCTATTAGAGATGAGAGTTGCAGTTTATGAATTTCTTTCATTCTTGTGATGATAGGATGAGCAGGAGGGAGACGAGAGTGGGATTTTATGCAAACATAGAAGTTTGGACTCTTGCTGTGGCAACGTGTTTCAGTTGTCATCATGTTAAACTGGGCTGTTTTATGTGGCTGTGGCAGGAGAATGGGGGGTAAAAATGATAGCACAGCTTCAAATGAAATTGTTTGCAGGGAAAAAAATGGTTAATTATACATAAATCAAGCTCACAAAAACCAACCAGAGCATGAAAGAGCTACAGTGCATGCCCTCTGCCTTTCACAGACTCTTTCCAATTCACTTGGTGCTTTGTGTTGCTTTTCTGAGGCAATTCTTTTCTCTTTATGTGCACCAACACACATTTTGTCACAGTTTGTTGGTGGTAATTTTTGGGCCAGATCTAGCAAGTTTCTAGGAGGCTGTTTAGCAGTTAGATCAAATATAAATCAAGAAGTTGCTGTATATTATGTTTTAATTCCTCTACCATGTCTAGAGTTAATTTTGTAGGGAAGGAATAATCACAGAGACTGGAACTGGAGGGGAGGAGGAGCTATGTTGTCCACCAAGGCCACTTTTCTGCTGTGTTATTGGGAGCATGTGCCACATCAGCCAGCACTAAAGGAAATAGTCTTATGCAATGGAGAAACAGGACTGGAGAGTAGATGATCTGTCTTTGACAAATACCTCTCTTGTGAATTTTCAGTTGTGTTCCTTTTTATCATTAAAATTCTTCAAATATTATCTAATAGTTTATATAAAAATGATGGAAGAAAGCAATTCAAGGCTCTAACTTTTCAAAATCTCTTGCTTTTATGAATTTGTCTTCTTAAATGCATGGTGTGTGAATTCCCAATATGTCTCTAAAATAATGAGAAAATAATAATTCACAGAGAATGAGATCTGTTTTTCTTCTAAGGAAATGCTTGCATTCTGAAGAGGTTGTAGTGGTGTGCTGTGTAATGGTTCCAGCATCCTTGTAAAACAAGATGTACTTTGTCCTGTTAAAATTAGAACTACTTAAGAGAAGCCACACTTACTATGAAATTGCAAATCGTCTCTCCTGGGAGAAGGTGATTTTTCTTGCTGAAGGAAAGGTGACATTAATAAGCACATAATCCATGAAAATAGTGTTGTCATAAATGGATATTGAAGTTTCTATCTGTGGGAATAAATAATACTGTAGGGGGTAGGAAGAAAAGCAGGGTGCAACTGCACAGCCAGCGTTCCTCTCCATCTTCTGCCTTTAGGACTAATTCATCACTTAACCAACTAGTTGTGCAAAGTTCACTGTTGAATTCTGTTGAAAAGAAGACAGGTGAATGAGATAGAAAATTAGCTGAAATTTAAAAGAAAAAAATCTATGTATCTTTCAAAGACTAGTCACTGGGTACAACCTTGAACCCCCAGTCACAGCAAGTTTTTTGCCTTACTTTGCTCTATTTCAGCTCTGGACTGTGGTGTAGTTGCACATGCAATGCCCTCTCTCTGTTGAGCAACCAACACAAGAAAGGTCAATAATTAACCAACACTTGGCTACTGATCAAAAATCACAGCAGAAATCAGCAAAAACCATCACAAATTCCGCTGTGCTGAGGCAGATCACCCATGCCACTCTCTGCCCACAGAGGACAGCAGCTCAGGACTGCCCTGTCCTTGCCCCTGCCTGCTGACCTGGGGTGAGCTGTGGAGGAGCACACTCAGCAGGGCAGGCTCTGAGCTCTGGCTGCTCCGGAGGCAGAGCCACGGGGGTTTTGTCCACACGGGCTCTCTGCTGCTACTACGGCTGGGTAAAAGGTGGTGTGTGCCAGGCTACACAGCAGCCACAGAGTAAACACATGGTTTGACCTTCCAAAGCGTTTTGTTTAATGTTTTGTTCTCCGTCGTGATGAGTAGCTCCTGTGTCCTCTCCACAGGACTGATGAAATGAAGTATATAGCTGGATTTGTAAGGAAACGGAGAAGATTTTCAAAGGCATGTTTCCTTAAAAAACTCTGTCAGAACTATCCACCTGATTCCTGTAAGAGGTACTTCAGGCCATGTTTCTCATTTTTTATATGTACTTTTCCAATCATGGAAACAGGGGGGTATTTTTATATATGCATTAAAAAGAGGGATCTTTTCCCGATGAACAGAGGTTTATTTCTGACTGCAGTTTTGGGGATCTTTCAAGTCTCAATAACAGGATACCTGCATGGAGTGGCCTAAATACTTAGAAGCAGCATGTTTTAGTCAGTATCTGAGAGCATTAGCTTTGAGTTGAACATTTCCGACATGTAAAGTTATTATATCCTTTTAAGTGCATTTTATTCTTACTTAAGTGCTGCACACACCCAACACACAGAGTTTGCAAAGTCAAGTTCTCTACCCTACCCATGACCCTGTCTGTTTCTTTTCATCATGAACTCATTATCAGTCAACTAAATCCTCTTCTTTTTAATCTCTTCTTCAGGGGTCCTGCTCTCTTCTTCTGCATTAGTGGTCTGTATGGGCCATAGACACCTTCTTTCTTCTCCTCCTCCTCTTTCCAGCAGTTTTTTTCCTGTCGGAGTGTGGTTCAGCCTGGTCCTGCTCTCTCTGCTGCCTGACCTCCATCCTGGGCAGCAGCACTGGCAGGGAAGGCATCTCACATTCCTCTCTTTGCATGAGGATAATGCTGGTCAGTAGAGCCCAGCATTAAACCCAATATCCAGCACCTCTCACAAGCTTGCAGACATTTGGAGTGTCATCATATTTTAACTGATTTTAACTGGCCTGGCAAGAGTCACTGCCCTGATTAAACTGTACTTTCTGCTGATTAAAACAAGAGGGGTATTTGAATTGTTGAAGGAGGAGGTACTGGATAATATTATAAATGATATAATAAACAGCATCTTTTTTTTTTTCCCTGGCTTCTATCTTGGAAATAATTGAACCATTTTGGTTAATGTAAGAAAAAAAATAGCCTAAAGCACACATCCAATGTGAAAAGTTTCAGTCCAAACAATTAGTCTGGCAAAATTATAAGCAAGTGAAAATCAGATTTATGGGAAGCACTGGATAATCCTTAGTAACAGTCTATGTCACAGCTCCCACCTATGTGTGTTGGATTTGCAAGACCACTTTCTTTTCAACATGCATGCAACTTGCACACACTCGTCCAGTGTATTCTGCTGAAATGCATATCACTTAATTAAATAATCCACTTAACATGCACAAGAATCACTCTATCTAAATATGACTGCAGCTAATCGCATGTGTTGTTAAACCTGTTAATTGCTTATCATCTGTTTGCGTAGATTGCGTTTTGTAACAGCAAATGGAGGACCAAATGCTCAGTTGTCCTTTATAATTGTTCCTGTTAGACATATTTTAATAATTATAAAATTTTTGTCCATCCTCAAAAACATACAGTAAATTTAACATATAAAAGCTCAGTAATTGAAATGCTATTGTGACACAGAAAGCTGTCTAGCAATTAATGGTTCAGGAAAACAATAAGCTAGTGCAAAGCCTCAGTCTTCGTTCTCCTAATACATCATTTTGTTTATTTCCATACTGCGTTGTTCACAGTGGGAGTCAGAGGAAGCCTTTGGCTGGATATTCTCTACCCCTAGCTAAGAGACTCTGTTGTGTTTTCATTACATTTGCCTCACATAATCACTCACTGTTAATTTCAAAAAGCCTTTGATATTTCTGCATGTGTGTGTCCTAAACAATAAGCTGATCCATAATGCAGAGTGATTTATTGCCTTCTGACCTTACACACAGCTTTTCGTTGTGGAAAACAGCTTATGAATCTGGGTGTTAACTGCACCTTGACCAGCACAGATAACTTTCTTCCTGTGTGCAGTACCTGCATTCCTAGGCAAGGTCAGTGATCTGGTCAAGTGAGGCTTCTTTGTTTGGATGGCCTCTCTTATTATAATAATTATTTTCCTATATTCAAGTATGCTTCCCAAACCAACTCTGTCCGTGTGGAGAAGTCTCGGTATTTCCTGTGACTACACCTTGGCGATGCAGTGCATCTAGGCTGAGTACTCCCAGGACCAGATGGAAAATGCTGGTGTGCGATGGAAAAACTGCAGCAAGCACAAACGCCTTTTCTTCAGCTTGTTTGTTTCTATGGGCTCGCATTGTGCCACCAGAACAAGTCTGATGTAAGGGATGCTGGGCAGGAAGGCTGAAACTTGCCAGGGAGACATGGAGAAGGAAGGTGGTGTGCAGAGAACGTTGCCTGAAAGCGTCTAATTTCCAGAGAAGCTGTCTGCAGGAATGCTGTAGGCGTGGAGGAATGATGATCTCAGGAGGTTGCACTGGCTGTACCCTGGGATATACACCCATTTGTGGGAGGAGTCTTCTCACAACATTGTAGGTAGAACTGTAAAAATTTAAGTAGGCTAACTAAACCCAGAAAATCATTGCCCAGCATTAAAAAATTGGATTTAGGAATCTGAGTCCAGGAATCTCTGCTACTTGGTTCTCTGGTAGATAGAGTAGATACTTATTGCTTAAGGCACACAGGAGGAAAAGGGTTAGAAGAAAAAAAAGTAAGCAAAGAATTTGGAAATTCAATATCTTTGCACAGCATATATGATCAAAGTCTGATAGGAACCTCTTGTGAGAGAAAGGACGTGCAGTTATAATAGTTATTTGTTGTTCAGGCAAGTTCTTTTGGAAGAAGGTGGCTGACTGATTCACCAGGTGCTAATGGTGAGAGTGGCAGTGGTTACTTTTCTGGTTCTGCTCTCTGTCATGACTTGGCCAGTTTTTCCTCCTCTGTCAGTCTCTTCAAGGTGGGCAGAGCCGAGGAGGATTTTGCTGTAGTACGATGGCACCGTGCCTTGCAGTCAGTTCCAGAGTAAATGGAAATAATGGAAAAAGTAATAAGAAGGCGGCAGTAGTGGGGCAGGGAGAGAAAAAAAGAGAGTACAGTGATACTGCCCTGTTCTGTGGGAATGCAGGATCACGCATTAGGGGAGAAGCTGGCTCTGATACGTATGGAGATCTGCCTCACACATGCTCATGTGCTGATCATGGTCAGTGACCTCATCCATATGCAGGCCTGGATATCGCAGTGGTTAAGCTTTGCCAGCCAAGGACTGACTCTCTGGAGGAAAGTGAAGACTGGCTGGTTTTGGCAGAGAATCCCCACTCTTTGTGGCGTCACTTGGAATCTTGTGAAGGCCATGAATCTTAGAGTCTTTTCTTTGCAGGGCTTTAAAGGTGGATGGCAGATGAAATAAGTTCATCTACTGGTTATTTCATTCCTCAACTAAATCTGTTTTCTATTTGTACCTGCATGAGCTCACTGATTTGCATTCCTGTAATGTGCTCTTTCTCTTTTCTTTTATTGTTTTGGGCTATCTTACTGTAGAGTCCCCAGAATCCAACACCCTGCTAAGTCCATTGAGACACCGAGGAATGGTGATACCTGTTCCCTGTGCAGGCTGATGGGAATGTCAGCAGTCCCTTGGAAAGTGTCATGATAATCTGGATCAGCAATATATGTCTAGGTTGAAGCTTCTGTCCCTGCAGGTGCTCTCAGCTGGATGCGGGGTCGTCAAGATGTTTTATGTGAGCTGAGACTTGGTCTGTAACCCAGCGTTTCCGGGCAGGGAAAGGCATGCCAGCAGGACTGCTCTTTCCCAGTTCTGCTGCTCAGCCCTGTCTGGGATGTGCCAAGTCCTCATTAAGATCTTTTGCCCACTCTTGACATAGTTCTGGGATGGCAGTGGTTGGTATTTCCATTTAGAGGGACTGGTTTGCAGGTTCCTTTCTTAGTTCTGCATCTAGCAGTCCTTGCTAAAGCATACTGTAAGTATACATGCAACTCTCCTGTGGTCCCCACAGCTCTGCTGTAAAGGCAGAACTGCAGATCCCAAGAGACAGAGCATTTTCCCATAAATTCTTTGCCCTGTCTGTTTTCAAATTAAATGGTGATGGATGAGGGGGAAGAGGAAGAATAGCATAATAAAACTCCCCCGTTGCATCACTTAAAATTCTCAAGGAATGTTCATAAAAATCAATGTTGCTTCTCCTCAAGCTGCTCGGGGGCAAAAGTCTTTAGTCAATTAAATTCTCATTTTTAGATTTTTTTTTAGCAAGGCTTCTTAAATGTCTTTGTGCTATTAGGTGTGTCTGGTGTTACTTTTCTAGCTAAATAATCGGATAAGTTTTGCATATTTGAGGTATATACTAGATGAGCAAATAATAATGGGAAACATGAAAGTATGGTTCACATTAGGAATTAAAAGTTGATGTAATCTGAATGGGAGCCACATGAGTTTGAATTGTTTGGCTAGTTTAGTTCATGCAATTGGGAAAATAATGGAAAGGAAACATAAGTCTGTGTGGTACATTTGGTTATTGTGGATAAAGCAGAATATCATCTACAATTGCATATTTCTTTTTATGATAATCCTTTCCAGTCTTAGGAGGACAATCAAGATAAAATAAGATCTGTGAACTGCCATTTTCCTTGTACGCTCTAAAAAACTTATTCTTGTAATTTGTTCATGAGTAGGTGAATGTGGCTGTTCTTATTGTAATCCTAATTTTCATTTTGAATAAGGATATTAATCTGGCAGGCTGTACTTGATTTATGTTTCAAAAAAAAAAAACCAAAAACCAGCTGGTGGGATATGTATAGGCCAGATAGGAATGATTTTATCTGAAGACACTAGCTTCTTTAATAACAAGTTGTCCCTTCTTCTCAGTGTAGTTTATCCCACTACTTTTTTTACCTGTTTCAACTCCACCAAGGGCTGGTATCCTGAGAAGACCTCCACTCCTTGCGTTTTGTGTCTGACCTCCCAACAGTAGTACTTGTTTACCTAGGGAGATAATTGTTTTCTGGAGAGCATCCAGCTGATAACTTACTTTTTCATTAGACCCCTTTTTCCTATTAGTTATCTCCTGTTAGTTGATCTGTGTCATTTGATAAAACTAATTAGGTAATAAAAGACTGTTTCTGAGCTCCTCCCTTTAATTTTGGCATGGTGAAATGTGCTTCTTGGCACCTTGCTCTTTCCACATAAAGACAGCCTTCAGTTGACAAACAACATTAATCCAAAAGAAAACAAGCCAGTTCACGCATCCTCTCTTGATATATCCTTGTGCCAGAACAAAATAGTTCCTAACAAATTATTTGTACCAAAGATAGTGACATAACCCTGGCTCTGTTTTAGAGTTTTGCAAATGTTTGCAGAGCTTCTCAAGAGGCCAGGCTAAAAATACTCAATGAAACCATTCAGAATTCTACTAAAAGCATTTTGTTTCCTAGGACTTTCCTCCCTTCTGAAAATGCCCTCCCACAGCTGCATGGCATTTATTAGAAGGTGATGAAGGTATAAGGTAGGAAATCACATTTTATATTTTGTTTTAAAATTTAGGCTAATTTTCAGGCTTCCTTTTTAGATTACTTTTTAAAAAAAAAAAAAATAGAAGGGATATCTCAGTGGGAGATAAGCTTATTATTAGGCTCAAATTGAAGTATACTCATCCAATGAAAAAGGCTGATCAGATTGCCCTTCATGAAAGTTTTCCGTGTGAAGATTTGAGGTGTCATGGTATGCAGCATTTCAAAGACAGATAGCCAAGAACTGCCACTTCTTTATGGACAATGGCCTCTACTGTGCCCTAATGCCATAGAAATTTCCTGAGGATGCTGGCGGATGTTTTTCCTTGAGCGCTGCACCCCAGAATAAAGTTCTTCTTCAAAGTTTATTTGAGAAGAGTGTAGAATATGCTATGCTCAGATGTGAGATCTACAGAAATCACTGTAGTCATTTTGCATTCAGCCTAAAGAAAATCTCTCAGATCCAGTGACATTAGACTAACAAAAGGATCTCCACAGTAGCTGTTCTGTGTTTTACGCTCAGAAATGTCATCTTTCTTAAAAAAATGGCTTCTTCCTGCTTGGTGGTAAATGCAAGCTGTTCTTTGGTCAGGCCTGGAGAACTGTGTTGGTATTAGTTGCATATTTACTGTGTGTTATATCTACTTCCATCTCAGAAGGTCTACCATGGGGATGTTCATGTTGTGCTTGCAGAGATTTGGAGTGTTACATCTTCTGGGATGCAAGAGCCCCAAAACAGCAGTGTATGAAATTTTAAAATCAGTGCTATGATAAACTTGGATAGTACCAGAGTGTGTTTGTAAGTGAGTCATGTGATAAATAAATGATGGAAGTGATAGTGAGAGGCAGTTACAGCAATAAGAAATGACTGTTTTAAAAACGAAGGGGAAATCGAAGTTTGCGCTTTCATTTGTCCTAATTAGATTCAGGAGAGGTTTCGACTTGCTTTCTGCCCCTGAAAATTTTTTATTATCTTCTCTAGATGCACTTATGGTCAATAGTGACTCATGGGCATTCGTCTAAGATGCGAGAGTTGGTTATTATCCTCTGGAGCTGCTGCTTTTCCTAACAGGAACAGTCCTGAGATATCGCAGTTTTAAGTTTATATGTTGTTAACTACAACTTTTGTCTATTTTGACTATCATACCTTGTATCTCAAGCAGAGTTGATCCTGCATTTCTAGCATTAAACATAAAAGCTTTCCAAGCAAATGGCAGTTACCACTGCAAGGGAATTGAAAGCATGGACTAGCCTGCCTTTGTGTCAAATCTGATAATTGCTTTTCACACATAAGCAGCTCTGGAAATCCGAACAACCAAGCCTGTTTGTCCTGCGTGCTTTCCTTTAATGTACTGCTCATTTTCACTTCAGATAGTTTCGTAGCCCTCCTGGCTGAAATTCAGTGCCACAAGAAACCCCTATCAAAGCCTTGCACGAATTGTTCCAGTGCTGTGCTTAGTGTTGCATCAGTGCGTGCATCAGTGGTGCATCCTGCATGGCGCCATTTACAGCTTACTGTGAACAAATTCTCCAGGATTATAGATTTGCAAAGAGGTAGAGTTGAGAGTCTCTGTATTTATAGGCTGCCCTGTGGTGCCCAGCAGCATGACACTCATTTTCCCACAGGATCCTTTCCCTGTCTGGGTCTGTGCTGCCCGCCCCTGTTGTAAGTGAAGATGTGGAGCAGTGCCAGGGGTGCTCTTGCCAGCAGGGTTATGGGCTCATTTTGGCTTGACCCCAGAAGAAGGGCAACAGATAAGGAACAGAGGAGGCTACAGCCCAGTTTTGAATGGAGTTGCTGTTGGTTTCTCTGCCTCGGCTCAGTGTTTAGCCGTGGTCTCTGCGCAGCTGTCAAGATCTGATCCATGGGAAGGGAGAGAGACTGCTTGGCTCACACTGCTGCACTCCTGTCCTAGGCACTGCAAAATAAACGAGGAAGTGCTGCTGAGCAGAAGCACTGCTCTGGGTGTCCTGGCAGGAGACAGCACAGCATCTCTGCTGCTTTCTTGGCTGGACAGGGGGAGAGAGCTCACCTGCCTGCTGCTCATTTGTGCCGCCGACAGATGCTGCTTGTACAACTGACGGGAGAAGCAAACCTGTCCATCCCCACCCTCACACATGAAGACAGTGCAGTTTAATATAAACATGTCATTTTCATTGCTTATCAAAACAAAGCTGTCAACATATTGTGGATCAAACCATTAATATTCACATTTTCACTCATATGGGGCCCACAAACGCTATCTGTATATGTAATTAAGAGTGCATAGCTATAGGAGAACTGTGTCTTTACTAGCTAACTACTGTGTAGCATTTTCTGAATTCATGAGAAATCCTTCCACAATGCAGGATTGTTTTTTCTAGTAGGGATTGCTGTTGTGACACTAGATTCTTTTCAGGTTTGACCACTTTGTGCTTAGATGAGACAAGTATTGTTTTGTTGGATTTTTTTTAAATTAAAACAACAGAGAAATGCCTAAACTCATCTGAAAATTATAAGAGGAAAAACTCACCCTATTTTACTGCCATGCTAGTGTGAGCTCTACTGACAGTTCAGCAGTCTATGACGTTTTACAGTGCTTTTGTTCGGTGGTAAAAAAAATGCTTTCTGATGTATGCCAAAATTACATGGAATATATATAAGAGCTAAAATTGAGTATATCTCTTGCAAAGGAGACTTAAAATTGGAAGGAAAATACAGTAAATTGTGGTGTGAGTGGGTTGTGTCAGTGACTTTCTTCTATGCAAAATTTAAGATAAAAGATGAAAAATGCTAAAAGCTAAGTAACAGCTGGTGCTGGTAAACAGTATTTGTCTTCAACGAGCCACAGGGATTTTCATGAATTTCAAAAGATCCATAAGTAAAAGAGATGATTTGGCTTGACTTGCAGATATTGCTGCTGAAGGAAAAGAACTTAACTGTCCATAGCAGAGCCAAAATGAAATCTGACTCAGGTATTCCTGATCTCTCCCCTCCATCTCCAGGTGCTTGACTGTCAAGGCAGACTGACACAAAATTGTCAGCAATTGTCCTGATTGGGTTTGGGGTTTTTTTTTTAGTAGTTAGAAACTTTGGTTCTCCGCAACAGACAACGTTTGTACTACAGATGTATGAAAGTGGTTTGAGCATGTCTGCTTCTGAATATATTTTATTTTTAGAAACTGCAGAATTTTCCCCTGTTCTTACCATTTCCTGTGGTTTTACTCTGGGGCATGCTGGATGAAGAAGGCTATTTGTGTGATTAAGGTATGAGAATAGAAACTGTAGGTCCTGGGTTTAATGTTGCAAATCAGATGTTATTGTCAGTCCCTGAAATGTAGTAGCAACAAGTGAACTTTCTTAATCTATAAAAGAATATTTGTCTCATTGGAAGCGTGTAGGAGAAGTGAGGCTGCCTTAATATTTTAAAAGCCCTGTGGGATCCATGTAGGAAAGTGTCCGTAGAAGTGATATTAAATCAGTGAGAGTGTAGAAACAGTGCATTCACCTGTAATAAGCAGTGAGAGAATTAAGCTAAACAGGAACACGATGCACTGGAAGAAGTGTTGACACATGGAGTTAATTGAGAACAATTAGGTCTGTGTGCAGACAAGATCTACACAGCCCGTTTGAACTGCATGGCATTATGTGAGTAAAAGGTGCAGGATTAGACCTTTTGTTTACAGATTTACCTAATGCTTTAAACTATTTGGATGAATGGTGTTACACAAATGTTAGTCATAATTATTATTTAATTATGACCACGTGTTTACTTTGAACATAGTCCTATGCTTAATATGTAGGAAAGCCAGGATAATGTTGCAGCTTCAGTGTGAGAGCTACTGTTTGCCAAGCAGCATTTCCCTAGTGGCTTCTCCATCCACGGGATGAAAATGCCTCCCTGGACGGTGAAGTTGCACCAGTTGTGGTATGTGATAGGCAAATAGCTTTCATTAGAATACCTTCAGCTAGAACATTTTGAAATATCCATCTGAGATACGATGCTAACTTATTAAAATTGATGCTATTAAATGTGCTGCTTGTATATAATTTCAAAATACCTGAGATGCCAGTATTTCATTCTGTTTCCATTGGAAGTGCAGAAAGCAAATTTCATAGTATGATTCATAATATAGGAGTGCTACAGAATATCTATAATTCATGTGTTTCTACTTTAATTTGCATTTAAATGTTTAAACTGTTATAAAATTGAAGATTCTTTAAACTTTAACCTATTTTTTTTACTCTTAAGCAGAACGAAGTTGTTCCTTCTTTAACTCTATTTTGTGGTTTTCCTTTGCTCAGATCTTCCATTTCAGCTACTGTGGAGATCTTAAGATAATTTTATGAGTGGCTACAGATATAAGCAAGAAAGAGTTTAGTGGGGGTTTTTGGGGGTTTTGTTATGTTTTTTTTTTTACCTTTTTATTTTTGTTCTTTTTTTAAAGACCCTGATAAGAAATATAATTCTGAGGGGAGTATGGTATATCCTATGTTGCAAAAGATGGGATGCTCTCTATCCTGTCTTTTTCAGCAAGCTGATGTGGGGTTTTTTTTAAGTGACCAAAGGTAATGGAGAATATGAACCTTTTCTCTGGAATGCTTTTAGTGCTTTGAATGGAGATACCTCAGTTCCTCCATGCATGGCATTTTACAATGATTGTTGGTGCTACTGAGAGGGGAAAAAAGACCTCTCTTGAGCACAGACTGTGCACATGGACTTCTGTGTGGGACCAGCCTCATTAATTCAACAAATATTAGTCTTTCCTTTAACCCAATACAGGAATCTTCTGATTCCTGACTGAGTTACTGAATCCCATATAGTAATTGCAACTCATATTTTTCTCATTGTTTAAGGCACTTGATCTTCTCTGTGGGCCTCCCCTGACATGCTTGCCCCTGCTCACCAGTCTGTAGAAGAAGATTTGTGAATCTCCTAGTGGTGTCAGGCTTAAGGTGACATGACACTTCCCACGTGCACCAAAAAAGCATGTATTTCTGTACTTCAGTTTTCCTGAGCACCTGTTTGCTTTGGTGAGAAATTACTTATCCAATACATTTAAAAAGAAAATTAAAATATTTGATCATTTAGAAAAAGTGTATGTTTTCTAAGGGGAAGAGGGGAGACATGCTGATTCGTGCATGAGAGAAGGAACTTTTTTTAAAGTCTAGGTGTTCAAAGTTTACTTGAACTTTCTTTCACACGAAAGACATTCTGTTCTACATGACTGTGTCTACCTGGAAACAAAATATTTTGGTAGAAGTAATTTATGTTTGATTTGAAAAGATTTCTGAGAGGAAGTTTGGTTTTAAGAAATTATTACACCCCTTCAATTTATTATTTTGCTGTAGAAATGAAGGTAAAAATAATTTGTGAATGCAGTTTCCTTGAGAGGGCTTGAATTTCTGCGTTCCTTTGCCTTTCTCTGTGTTTTTCCAGCCTGGCCATACGATTGAATGTTTGAATATTGTAGTGTCAACAGCTCCTTGTATTTTCACTTGATACAGTTGAGCAAAAATTTTGACATTCAGCTGAAATGTTTGAGGAGCCATTACCAGCATAATTCTGCTTCTTAAGTAAATCTCATCTCAGTGCTTGAAATCTAAATGGATTAATATTTTTAATGTCTTGTTTACAATGCTGCCTATGAAAGCCTGTATTTGTCTAGTTGCCAGCCTTCCTTCTTGGCCAGGAACCATTCTGGCGTGAATCTCAACGCTGGGCTCCCATCCATTTTCCTTGAGTCTCTCTCTGGTTCCCTCCCTTTTCCTCAGGGGCTCTCTGGAAGATTGTCAGAAGGGCTTTAATTTCTTGAGCAAGTCAGCTTTTTTTGACTCCTAAATATTTCTGCCCCAGCCCTCAATTTCAGAGTTTGCCAGCCAACCGCAGATGGCTTGCCCTGGTGGTGTTACAAAAAAATACATACATTCTCAGATTTTGGTGAAAACAAAACGAAAAGCAAACCAGTATTAGCTTTGTAAGTGGGCAGAAAAAGATGCTTAAGAAAAAAGGATCATACAATGTGTGTGTGACTTGACAGGGTGCCCAGCAGTCATGGTGGAGTAAAGGTGAGCTAGTAGGTAGCTCCTAGTGTAGATTGTATCCATTATAGCATCGTATACCATTTATACGTTTTACCAGCAGAGCCATACTAGCTAGGAATGCCCCAAAAATTACTAAAATTAGGAAAAAAATCCCGTATATGACCAGTACGGTGTCACTGGTTTAGCTGTGATTGCTGAGCATCTTCAGGGGCAGGGGGGTCTTAGAGGAGAGTCTGGGGACTTGGCGAGTGTGCCATCAGCCCAAGTGTGAAAGCGGCAAGCAGGTTATTAGAGAGTAGAAACCAGGGGTGTGTGATATCAGACTACATTACAGTAAAATTTTGCAGCTGTAGGTATAGTGAACCCTCTCTTCTGAGCAGGCCAGCAAATCCTCACTAGCGGTTATTTTGATATGTGATACCCTGATGCCAATCTAAGGAGTTGAATGCGAAACCAAAGAAACCCCGGCAACAATGAGAGCCCTTAGCCGAGCGAGGAGCACTTGGCAGTTCCTGCTGCCTTCCCAGAAACTGAGAGTGAGCAGGAGCTCCCGCAGTGACAGGGTGCAAGGCTGGCCGAGAGGCACGGACGGGGTCCCGCGCGGTCCCCTGAGCGAGGTACCTGTGGAAGGAAGAGGTGCTGTCCCCACGTCGCAAGACTGAGACTGCTGATCAAACACCCCCCCAAAGCAACAACAATTGCTGCTTGGTGTGTCTCGAGGTGGGGCTTTCTGCCCGGTCTGGCGTTACAGGGGAGGGCAGCGGGGTGGCAGCCCTGGAGCAGCGCCTGACCAGAGACACGTTTTGCCAGCCTGTCCCTGCCCCTGGAAAGGCCGCTGCGAGGCCGTGGTGGAGGAGAATCCTCATTGTCCCTGCCATCAGTCCGGCGCTGCTGTGCCTCCTGCCTGGGCTCTCCCTCAGGAGCTGGGCTCCGGCCTGCTGGGGAGGGAAGGTCCCTGGGCTGGAGGCGAAGATGAAGGCGCGAGTGAGAGGAGGCAGGCCGAGCCTTGGTGCCTGCCCACGGGCCACAGGCTGCACCCCAGCTGCACCCCAGCAACGAGCGAGTGAGGGAGTCAACGCGCGTGTGTGCCTGCAAGATGCTGATTCCCAAGCAGATTTTAATTTCTGGTTCTTAACGTGCCGTTTATTTTTGAAAACGCGGTATTACAAGTGAGATAGGTTGACGAGACACAATAATCTTGACAATCCTTCATTACAGATGTCTGAAGGAATATGAGCATTCTTAATGTTTTATAGACTAGTGTGTCTGGCTCTAAGAAATTATAAAAGAAGTATAAATAGCAGGGATAAAGAAAAGGGAAATATGGATTTAATATGTGAAGCAGACAAATATTTGGCTACCCTTTATCATTTATTGATCATTCTCTCTGCTGTTCAGAAATTATTTGGAGTCCAGGATTCTCAGATTTTTTTTTTTAAAAAATATCCATGTCTGTCTCAGACACCAGGATTACAAGACGAATGTACAAACATGAGTGTGTGAGTCAGGAAACATGCCAGTGGAGGTGGCTGTGTGAGCAAGGCTGTACGTAAACAGAAATAAAGTTAATTGGCAGTTTTCTTGTATGCACGGGCAGCTGAAGTCCTTTTCACTGGAAGAAATTTTCTTTTCCCATTATCCTTCAACATTCTCTTGGAGGGATTGTCTCAAGGGAAGTGAGTGAGTCAGAAAATATGCCAAGTTCATGTCATGGCTGTTTCGGCGTTTCTTTCTCTTGCTGGCCTCCAGGAGCTTTATTGGCAAGTGTTTTTAAAGGAAATATTGGCACAGGAAGGCCTTATTGTTTATGTCATGAAAGTCTCTTGGCTTCTTCTGCCTTGTTATTTTCTCCCTTAAATGGGGAAATTAGGAGTGGGGGGGACTGAGAAAGGAAAAGAGGAGAGAAGCAGAAACTGTTGAGGGTTGCTACCAAAACTCTTCCCCCTACATCAGGATGTATCTTGGTGAGTTGTGTTTTCTTTTTCTCTGTTGCTGCTTTTCAGGCTCTGCTGTAGCCAGTAGATGGGTTTCTAAATGTGTAACTTTCCTCTTCATGCTTTTCAAGATGTGGCACTTAGCTTTTTGAAAGGAGCCAGCAGTTTTCTGCTGGGCTCTGCTCTGCCAGAACAGGGCAGGGAGAGGCAAACGCAGAGCCCAGCCGGGGTCAGATCACTGCCACCTTCTCACATGTGGATCAGAGCTCTGTGATGGGCTGAGGAGGACATTTCATTAAATGCTTTTCAGTTCTGTGTAAGGTCTGAATACAAAATACAATGTGATTTACAGGAAAAAATAAAAGTGGGAAGTTCTGCAGAGCAGATGCAGCGGGTACAGAGAGAAACAATAGTGAGATGGTGCATGGTCAGAAATGTTGCTTGTTAAAAACCAAAGCAGAAAGCAAAAAGCATTCCTTCAAATGTGTACATGTTCTTAAAAAATATACCAAACCAACAAACCAACCCCCTCCCTCTGCCTAAACTTACTCATATGCACTC
The DNA here is from genome assembly GCA_013397915.1 of Daphoenositta chrysoptera. Classification (NCBI taxonomy): domain Eukaryota; kingdom Metazoa; phylum Chordata; class Aves; order Passeriformes; genus Daphoenositta; species Daphoenositta chrysoptera. The sequence continues at coordinate 992,506 of VZRO01000464.1, read as the reverse complement.
AGGCAATTTTGGCATAACTTAAAAGCATACAAAAAAAGGATTATGTCCACTGCAGCAATAAAAATTGCTGTAACCTATTACCCTCAAATTAGGTGAGAGTTGGAAAGTCTCTGAGGATGCTATTAAAGAATTAAATATTAACATTTCAAAGAATGCTTCAGTATTTAATTTTTTTTTATTTGGAAAGTAAAAAGTTAACTCTCCTTGTGATACGTCATGGCAGAAAGTCTGTTTCTAAACCAGGTTCATTTTTATCTATGATAGTTGCCTCTCTGATATTTGTGTATGCAGCTCAAAGTTACAGGATAAAAAATTCTTTCAGGTTAATGTAACAAAGGTATGCATTGATGTACAAAAAAAAAGCATAACCCTATTTCTTCTGGATTTGTTACCACAGAAAAAATAAATTAAAGCAAATGCTATTTTTTGTGAGTTAAACAGAGAAAATGACATCTAAACCACTTTTCTTTGTACCCAGTTAAACTAAGGATTGTCTGTGAAATTAAATACCTATTTCAAGGCTGTGATGCAGTTTTTGTGATGTCTCTTCAAACACTAAGTATTTGTTGGTACATAATGCATTTTTTTATTGTGGCATCTTACTTGCATTTTGGTGATGCCTTCTTGGAATGCTCTTTTTCAAAGGAAAGAGAGATGATTAATCTTGGCTCTTTAAACCTACATTGTTTCACTTTTCAACTCTTTCATGTTCTTTTGTTTTCTAACCTACCTATTTGTGGTGTCTGTGCAAAATTCTGTAGTGCATAACAGTTTAATTTGTGGAAGCTTTCCCCTTCCCCCTCTACTTCCAGTTTTGTACTTTGATTCACTCAGACCTTGCTTTTACTGTCTTTAAAAATGTATATACAATTGAAGAAGGTTAGTTCAAAGTTCTCGTGGAACATTCATTTCTAGACCTGAATATTCTTAGAGCTTGTTATTTTTTCAGATTTGGGATCATGTTCAGCCTGTTACAGGAAAAGTAACTGCCTGCCAACATTAGAATCCAGGGAACAGGAACCTGGATTTTGCTTGGAAAACATCTTTAGGAAAGGTGGCTATGGCTTTTATATTCCTGCCTTCAAGTGTTTTTACCAAGATTGAGTCATAAGAATTATATTGTGAAATGATAGTAATAAAACCAGGAAAAAATAGTCCTTCTAGTAGCACTACCATATTTGTTTATAATTTATTTGTATGAATGAGAATCTGTAACAATATAATCACTTAAAAGGATATCATAGTTCCATATAGGATGTTGCGAGTGAGCCATTTTCACTATGTTGCAATTGTTATCTAGAGTGAAACACAAGCTTTTTCTGGTTTTCTCTGTGTGTACATATACCTGTATCTATGAATATATTTGAATAGTTATATCAAAAGATAAGCACTGTAATACTTATGGGAATAACACCATGGATTTTTCTTCTGTGTTAGGAATCCTGCATTTGTCAGTTCAAGCAGGCAAAAACCTTTGTGCTGTGTTTTTTGTGTCTCATGTCATAATATGAGAAAAAGCAAACCATAAAACTGGGTGTGAATAACTGTACTTTGGCCTGTGTCTGGTATCCGCTTTACCAGACAAAATTCTTTAGATATGGCACTAAAAGCTCAATATTAAATTGTCAGTCCATACCTACTGCTCCAGTAGCAGGTACACCACGACAATATTGCTTTATCACTATGCTGGGGCACCAAGTGAAATCACCTGTTTCCTTAGGGACTTTCATTGGAGATGTCTTTTTCCTCTGCCTCCTAAGGCTTTGAGGTCTCTTCTGAGTTAGGAAGCCCTCAATTTGGGCTACTCCATTGGTATTAGGCTTGTTGGTTTCCTTAGCAATGGACTCTAGGAAAGCTACCTTCTCCTTTTCAAGAGCTTTCTCCTCTCTCCCACAGCTCCATTCATTTTTATTGCACTGGAGAAATAAAAGAAAATAAAAATGGGATATGGTTAATAACAATCTTGTAAAAAAAATTTCCATAATTCAGAACTTTTCATTTTCTGACAGCCGGACTGTCACATGTGCAAAGAGAACTGATTAGGATGAGTGTTCTCAAACCACAACTACAGTTTAGTGCTTCAGCATGGAATGAATGGTAATAGGGAGTCACTTGTAATTTAGGATTGTGTTGTTTATCATGTAGGCTAAGTAGCCTGGCTTAACGGGAAGAGGCCAAAATTCACAAGTCTACCCAATACTTCAGGGGAGGCAATGATTTGGGTAAAAATTATGATCCAGTTATAATCTACTTGAATTTCCAGAAGTTATTAATAGGGTTCTTTCCTGAAGGCTTATAAAGAATTAAAGCTGCTGTGCAATGAAAGGGAAACTCTTGTAGTGAATTAATAGCAGGTTAAAAGTTAGGAAGCAACAGGGAGTAAATAATCGAGTTTTACAATGGGGGAATCCTGTAAGGCATCTATCCAACATAAGGAAAAAGAGGTTAATATTGAAATAATATAGCCTGGTGGTGGTGCTTGTGTCAACTGGTAAGAGTTGTACAAGGATTTGACAGTATTGAGTGTGACGGAGTAATAAGATGGCAGAGGAAACTCAGTGACAGTAAATGTTAATATCTTTAAAAGGAGAAGAATTGCAATCATAGTGAACTTATGGGCACTTAGGAAAAAAGTGGTGCTGTCTAATAGATTTTTTGTAAAGGTAACAGCTGAATGTCCATCATATGTCAAAAGCAAACATGAATTTTTAGGAAGGGGGCAGAGAAAAATGCCATATTCTTCATGTTTCACTCTACATAGGACTGCATCCAAGTAACGTGGTCTTTGTTCTGACCTGTCAGATTTTCATGTCTGTAGTGCTAAAACATGTATAACAGCACAGTATTTTCCATCCTCAGATGCATCTTTTTCTGACATGATACAAAACCCCTGTAATATGACGAACAAATGAAGACAGACTAATGCCTGCCAATGTTGTAACACTTTGGTGGAAGCATCTAGCAGCTTCTTACTGGTAATTAAGAAAGAAAAACATGAGCATATCTGAAAAATAAAAGGCGTGAAGCCTGAATGAAATTTCTAGCTGGGAAAAATCACAAATGTTAACAGCTTTCTGCTTTATGCCCTCCTTAATAAATAAACATAGTTCATTTGGGGACTTTGCTGTAACATGCCTGTCTTCCAAAATGTTTTATTCCAGAATGGGTTAGTCCCAAAGGACTTTTTGAATGTGTGGATTCAAATGTATATACATATAACTGCTGTACCTATCAAAACCTGTATTTATTCCATAGCAATTTTACCCAGAAAAATCTATGCCTGTTAGGTACTAAGCACCAGTATCATGGCCATAAATATGCAAAATTAACCAGTTTGCCAGGTACTTTCCAGGTACAATAACTGCTACATATTTTGTATATATTTCAGTTGTTCTCTTGGTTACAAACTTGCACATGAAGTATGGGACGCATACTGCACGTAATGATTTCTACTTTTCCCTGCCCATCCATCTGAAGATCTCAGATATTTAACAGAAGAAAAATATTCTAATCATGCATTCATCAAAGTCAATGGTCTTTGGATAATTTTACTTACGGTTTTATATGATGTTAAAATTTCCCAATTTCTGACAAAAAAAATTTCCAAAATTCTTTGTCACCTACAAATGGCTCGAGATCATACTGACCAGACTGCTCTTCAGAATTATATAGATGCATTCAAACAGCTTAAAAGATTATTATCATTGCTTCCCTGATTAAAAGAACCAAAAAGCTAATATTGTTCCAAGGTTCATCTAATATGTATATAGCAGTAATAAGTAATTTTACAATTTACACAAATTTAAGTAGAAAAAGATTGAAATTAAAGAAAAGAAGAATAAACAGATGGATAATCAAATACATTTTTTCATGGAAAAAGTAATGCAAAGGTTTCTACTGTATAAATAGATTGTACATAATGACAGAAAATGTTATTTCTACTTTGCTTAATTTCTCATTTTTCTCCCTGACATTTTGAATCTTGCATTAGTCTGTAGAACAGATTCAAAATATCAGAGGTAAAACAAAAAGCCAAACTTTGTCTTCAGGATGTAGTTTCACTAACTTGATTGGGCATTACTCAGAGCGGATCCATTTTTAGCATATTGCAATTTGCATACTGACCTTTTCTGCACTGTGGATGAAAATTGGTGCTGTGATGTGTTGATTAGTCCTGTAAAATAATGCTTAAGATTTCATTTAAATATATTGTTTGGTGAACAATTATGACATCTACTCTATTAAAATAATAAAAACATCCATTACAATAATAAAAATAAATCTAGATTGCTTCCAGATAGCTGAAAAAGATGGTCTTACAAAGCTACATTTTATTTTCAGAAATGCTCACTGACATTCTCTGTCTCTCTTTGGTAGTTCTCAGTAAAGTGCAGAACTGTTGAAAGTTTAACAATCTTGTGCAGGAGGGATGTAGACATCAGGTCTGAAATGGGGGAATGCATATATTTGCAATGGGTGCATATGCTGACAATAACAGTTTGGAAAAATGTCACCTCAAAACTTAGAGCAGCTACTTCAGGTGAGCTACGTAAATGGATGCTTTTATTTCTCTTCCAGTGTGATCGCTGCATAGTTTAATATAAATTGAGAGCAGACTTACTTCAGGGAAAATAATCTGGAGTAGTTAATGTGTAGATCGCCTTAAGTAATGACTGCAAAATATGTATATAATTACTTTGACCTGCTGGGGTCCCAGGTGGAGCACCTGCTCCAGTTTAGCACTGTAGGAGAGATACTGAGCAACAGGGAGACAGTCTAGACAGGAGTATCAAGAAATATCAAAGGCATGGGAAGCTTGAGTTTGAAGTAAGGGTTTAGCAAAGCACAGCTGCTTAGTTTTGCAAAAAAAAAGATGATTGGGAAGACCATGGCTAGTTCTCATGAAATGGATATAAGTTAGCTGTGAAGAAGAGCCAGCATTGCTTGTGGATGTAGCAGGACACTGACAGTTGTGTCTACAGTAAGACAACCCTGTCCTGGGAAAAACACTCTAAAGAAAGGAAGAGATGAGGAATAGAAGGTGTTGCCTAGGGTAAGTGTGGTGTTTGAAGCTAGCAAAAATGGGACTGGGTTTGCAGGGGTGATACACCAAGTGACAGATGTCCATTAGTCATAACTGGTGAGGTGCTCACTTTGTCTCAGGTGAGCCATGCTATAGTAGTCCCAATAGGTAGCCTCTACCAGAATTTATAAACCCCTATAAGATGAAACCCCTTTTGATTGTTGCTGTCCTTCACTACTTCACCCTGCACTTATGCAAATCCTGCTCACAAATTACAGTGTATCTGTATGGACAGATGAAGTAAATCCACTGCTGGACTGGAGCTGATCCTGCATTGAAGGAACAAACTTTAAACTTGTTTAAATGCCAAAAGCCTGTTGAATGCTGCAGTTAAGTTCTTAATGCAAGGCTTTAGGATGTTTCATTACTAAACAGAAATTGGGAAAATAGATGCAAATTGTACTGTTTCAGAGAGGTCATTCGGTGTTTAACTTTCAGCTATGTGTTTTGGAAAAAGGAAGCAAGCTTTCCATTCTTCACACTCCAGTGTTCATTCTGAATGACGTTTAATGTACAGCCTACTGTGGCACCTCCTTTAATTAGCACTTGCTATTTTTCTTCTTCTGAAGACAATTGTGATAGTGGCAGACTTCATGTCTTTATTACCAGCGAGGTGGGAAAGGCTCCTGTAACTTCTGTAGCTGATGGGCTGAGACAGTCCGGGTGCCCGCAGTTCCTAATGAGCAGCACATGACACGGTGCCGAGTGTTGGCAGGATTAACGAGCCCAGATTTCCTTACCAGCACACTGCCTTGGAACAGCAGCACAGAGAAGGAGTGAGAGCATCAGCACACAGTCTGCAATGTACCATTGTACTGATAGGAAAATCCTGTGCAACCAGCAGCCAGGAATAGATGTGAAAAAACTTCAGGTTTCTGTTTGCAAATCAGGATTTCATGCAAATGGTTGGGGACTGATCATTGTTGTCGGACTGAAGTCCTGAAAGGGGAATCTGCCATTGACCTTGTTTTGGGAAAACACTCCCATCTAGGAAAACAGATCAGAATACACTCCCCTCCAAAATTGTTCCCAGTTCTCTTGGCAACATCAAAGGGTATTTTTCCTTTGTTGAAGTCCCTGTCAGTAATTTTGTGACATCTTTAACAACCTACCTCATTTTAACAACAAAAGATTATCACATAAGCCCTCTGAACTAAATAATACTAATTCTGATGTTTTGTAATCAATAGATCCCTGCTAAGTTTTCCTCTATACTGGTGGGATTGTTTTCTAAATGCTTTAGTTTGGAAAGCTAATGACACTTGCAATAGTTTCTGACTAAGAATTTGCAAATACCTGATTTTCACTGAAGTTTCCGATTTGGCGATACAGACAGCTTACAGGAAGTGTAATCTTTTGGGTAATCTTCAGAGTGTGAGGACACAGAGAGACTCATTTGAATCGAATCACATATTATAACCATTCAACTCATAGTTTGGCAACCAAAATGCTTAAAAACACCCACTGATTTCTTGTATTTCCTGACTCTTAAGGAAGACCAGAAAGATGAAATGTTAGGAGTCTGTATGGAGTGGGATGAAACAAGATTAACAAACGGAGTGTGTGCTTTAACCTACCTTCCTTCAAGGAGATGAGCACCTGCACACTGAAGAGACCAGTGACTTTATTTGAGATCAAAAAGATAAGTGCAATACAGGACTCCTATGTAGGTAAATACACAAAGGTTTTGCTGTGTGACACCTATTTCTCAGGGTCTGAAGGTTATTTCTTAATTCTTGGTGTTGCTTATTGCACTTATACATGAACCCCCTCCAGCTGCCCATAATGAGAGATGCCTTGGAGAGGTGTGGAATCAAAGTCTTACCCCTAGGCTAGTGGATTGGGGCTGACAGTGTTCAGTTCTGAGGCCAGCCAAGTTGTATCCCTCCCTGTCTCCCAAAACTAGGAGGAAATGCCTGATGCACAGCTGATCAGATTAGCAGCACTGAGGCTTTCCTATTCCTGTCTCTCATCTTGTCTGATTTGATATCTGACTGTGAGATTCCTTGATGACAGGTAGAATTAGCCACAGTGGGGGTCTCTCGGCATCCTGGCTGAAGCTGTTTCTTTTTTTATATAAAATATTCAAATATTCCCTGAAAACACAGAGAAAAAAACTTCAGTCTTTTCTGGGAGAAATCTGTGCAGCACGGAACTGAAATCAGTCTGGAGTTGCTTTACATGGATTTAGAAAACAAGACAAAACAAAATATCTACCAGCTGTTAAAAAGTACTGAGAGAAGCAAGCATTGCCCAGCATCAAGTGAGGGTTCATTTGGTGAGTATGTAAAAACGTAGATTTCTTCAGGAGATTATTTACATGGTAGTACTAATTTTGTAAGACAGAAGAATGTTTCAGAAATCAGCTGTCCAGTTCCAGAGCAGCTGAGACTTATAAACAATAGGTACTCATAGACTGGTGAAATTTCATCTGAGAGCCTTGATCTCAGGCAGTGCATCTGAGTTGTGAGACAGTGCACCAGTGAGGGCTGTGGAATTGCAAATGAGCACCGCGCTCCTCTTCTCCTGGGTGGTGTAGGCAGCTTTCTGCTCCAGGCTGCTGCCTACCTTGCCTACTGCCTTGAGCTATCTCTGCTTTTCCGTGAAAGAATATAAGCAGTGGGTAGAGAAAAATTCTCTTGAGTGAAATGGGAACAGGATCAGGATCAGACTGCTTGCTGTTTTTTTGGTCTTGCAAAGTCGAAGTATTTCAGGTGAATGTCATTTCTATACAACCACCTGAAACAGGGAACTAATGATCATTGTAAAGAGGGTTTCACTTGAGATCATTCTTGTGTGCAGCTGCCAAAGGTTATATCTGGGCCTCAAATAAAATCTGACTGTTATATCAAAGGCCAGGAGAACTGTGATTACTGCTGCCTAAGACCCACCCATATATTCATCATGATTTTTTAAAAATAAAATTAGTGTAAGTTCTTTCCATTGGATTTAATTATTTTAAAATTTGTTGGGAATTGCAATAGCTTATAATTAAGAAAAAAAAGTTTTACCTGCATGTCAGAAGTTTTCCCCACTGAGTATTAACAACAATAAAAAAAGGCATACAGGTTATTTTGTTACTTACCTTGTAAATGTGATTTTTGACACTGCAGGTAGGTTGATCTACTTCCAGACTCTTGGCTATTTCAGTGATGAAGAAATCCTAACAAATAGAACGTTTTTTTTTAGCAGCTTAAAATCTTCTTCCTATTAACAAACACACTATGTATAAAATACCGGTCTTCCTGAGAGAACATTAATAGAGAATATATGGTACTGTTAAATATTCTAGTACCTAAACCAAGCAGGAAATATGCTGGCAATGACTAGCATCCCAAATCTCAGATTCCTCCTAGGTGGGCCTGGATTCTCCAGTATAATGTGGCTTTGTGCAATTGTTTGCATTTTGTACCATTGAACAGTGCTCTTGCTCAGTTGTAAATGTGCTATGAATGCAAGTGGACATTTTTCAGTGGTTATTCAGTAGATCTTCAGTCATTGTCTCTGAGAAATGGAACAGATTTTAATTTAAAAAAACTTGTAATTATTAAGAGTTTATGTATTTAGTCACATTTCTGGGTTTATATCTACTGTAGGTGTCTTGGTGTGGAGCCAATCAGATTCCTTTCTGCAGGCTGGTCTCTGAATTTTAAGTCTTCTCCTTAATAAGCAAGCCACTTTTTCTTCTTTTTGTCTAGTTCTCTTTTGACAGTTGTAGAACTTCCTTTTGTTTTTGAGGATAATAACTCTCATATATGATTTCTTTTTGCTCTGTGGCATCTCACTTCAGAATTTGAACTGAACTTCAGAAGCACAGCTGGCACCCAAAACCAGCACATCTGTCTGCTGGAAAACTAAGGCTTAGTTATCTCAACATCAGTAGTTTACATCTGAGTGGGGGGACTTGGATTTGATATCTGTGAGGATAATACACTATATACTCCTTTAAGGATAATTTGTGCAGTATCTAAAGGCAGTAATACTTATAGGAAAATGTTGTCTGTATGAAACAAACTGGGAAAAGATCTAAGGGTGATTTTAGAAAAGCACCAGTGGAAAAAACAATTTGGAAGGAAGAGACTTGCCTGGTTTTCTAGCTAAGTCCCTATTGTCCCCAAAATAATGCTTTCAATGTAAGAATGCAATAATTTCATGTAGCATTTTTGTGAAGAAACGGGCAATTCAGTTTCATTACCTTCTCTTCCACTTACTGAATTTGAAGACATTAACTCCTTCTTTGGGACTAGGCAAGCAGTGAAATGACTTCAGATGATTTTTCCAGCATACATATGTTGTGTAGAGACATCTAAAAATAATCATCCACTCCTAGCTAGGGAAATTATCCTGGCAAAGCCCCTAATACATACGAAGCTATGCCAATGGAAAAGTGCCGCTGCCTTTATCAATTTAGCTGATGCCATTTCGGGGAGATGACGCAGTGTTGGTGGGAGAGGGTTTCCTTCTGCTGGTGTGCATGTGAGGAGAAGGTCAGGAAGAGGCTGATGCTATCAGGCTTGGTACATGCACCAGCACGACAACACCGAATGCTCAATCCATCCGCCGTGGATGTTCCCCTGTGCCCATCCCACTCAGCCCTCCCGAGTGCGCCCGCAGGTCAGCACACGCAGTGTGCTCAGAACAACAGGCTTGGTTGGTTGGTCCAATTTAGGACAACAGGCTGCAGTCCTCAAGTGCATCCCCACCTTGTCGTTACCCCCAAGCAGCCCTGGTGAATGTCAATTGCATCTGCTGTTACTACTCCTGCCACTCCTTTTTGCCGCCCTTGTACCTCTTTTCTCCACTCCAGTCTCGTCCCTAATAAACAACCCACCCTTAATTGCTTTTTCCCCACCTTGATCTCGTTTTTTCCACATCCATCTCAACCTTGTAAAGCTGGCCTCAGGTGACAGGATGGGTCCTGCTGGCCCTGTGTGGCTGTACTCCCCAGCATGTCCTCTGCCCTCCCCTTTCCCTGTCTGTGGCACTCGGCCATCTCTTGCCAAGCTCCCCTTCACCCATCAGTGAAATCATTGAAACTTGTATAAAGGGTGCAGGAGTGACAGTCCCCAGACTTTATTGAGCTTGCTTAATGAAAATGAGTGCAAATGAAGAAGTACAGAATTTGGCATGAGAAGCTCTTCTTTGTGTCCCAATCCCTTGCTAGAGGAACATGGTACGAAATAGCTGACGTCAGTAGAAAGACTCCCTTGGCTTCATGGGCCTTCCAGCATACCCTTATCTTTTCTCTTACTATCTTAATGCTGGCAGGATGACTAATACAGACAAATATCCTAAAGCTGACAATGACATCTTAAATCTGTCATGAAGGATCGAACAGAATACTTATTTCTACAGCTGAGCAGATTTTTCATGATTTATAGCCCATTATTCTACAAAAAAAGGGTAAGGATGAATAAAATCAAAATGAAGAAGAACTTGTAAAATGTAGCAAAAGGATATATGATTTAAAAAAAGATAACTGGAAGAGAGACACATATTTTGGCTATAGCTGTTGACCACAATACCTGAGAAATGAAGCCTAGTGTAGTTATGAAATTCCAGCAAATTGATGGATTGTAGCGATACCAGTTTTTTCAGGAGAGGTGTCTGTGTTACTAAGGCATTTCTAATGATCCAGTACTGTCAAATTCCAGCACTCAGGAACTGTGAATTAGGTCATTACTGCCAACTCTGCTATTTCATTCTGAATTTTTAAGACTTTTTTTCATTTTACTGTCTGTATGTCATCAAGGACAGTATTTTATAGTCCACTGTCCCCTGTGTGGGATATCCCCTGTGTCTGTGCCAGTTCAGAAAATGCTGATAGTATACCAGTCTCCCTTTTGAGAGACCTACAAAGATGGGTTTATTTTTAAAAAGTCTGGTTTAAAAACATATCTCATCCTGTTTCTAGAAAGTCTTTTTTTTTTCCTATAATTTGGATAGGATACCTCAAAGAAAATTCTATTTTTAAGTCATTATAAATAACTTCTTATGTAAGATTCTTCAACAACTTCACAGATACTAAAAAATAAGTCCTCTCCAGAAGCTGGTACATTTTGTGCTTCCCATATAATCTGCTTTGTCATTTAGACCAAAGTCTCTTAGTGGATGGCAGAGCATGAAAATAAATCTGGGAATCCTGTTCTGATAAAGTTTTCCTGCAGTTGGTTGCAGATACCTTCCATGAGCTATATGAGGTGTTCTCTCATTCTGTCATTATCTTTGGGGTTTTTTTCTGATTAATCTATCTGTTTTTCATAGCAGAGATACTCCGTTTTGAATTGCACAAAATAACAGAAACCTCCATGCTGTATTTTTTTTCCACAGAAATTTCACTGTGAGCTTTTGCAATCTCCACATATTGTATCTTGGCATGAAACACTACCTCTGCTTATGGTTTGCATCATTAACTATCAGATTGGCTGCTCGCTGTGTTTATAGGATACAACAAGAAATAGCCTGTTAAATCTGGCTGGTTGGTAAAACTGGTGTTAGTTGAATCACTGCGCTCCCGTGTTCCCACATCGTACAGAGAACAAAATCCCATAAAACTAACAAGCTGTAAAATAGAATTAAAGTCAATGGCAAAGACTATGCCCAAATGTTGTAAATAAACTGAGAATAACTTCTCTGAAGTCTAAAAAAGTGATTCCCTAAACACTGAGAGTAGACCAGAAATGCATTCTGTAAAGCTGTTTTGAAGTAAAAAAATGCATGCCAACCATATATGATATTAATAATAGCAGTTCTGATGGCTTATCTGTAGATCTTACTGGCATACTCTTGGAACTGAAGCGAGTATTATCATCTCCACCTTATGGATGAGGAAGCTGGGTAACTGTAAGAATAAATTTTCAACACAGAACATGAAGCAGTGTTGACTCCAATTCCCGCTGCAACTCCCCAACTTTAATTATTTTTCTGTGAGCTTCGTTTGTTTCTCTTCATTATACAGAACTTGTTCTTTCAGCACAAGGTAATTTGGATAACATTGAATGTAGATTAGATCCATATATTAATAATTATGAAACTTATTAATTCTAAAATTGCTCTGATAGATTAGCTCCTTCCCATCACTGGATGGGAAAATGCTCACATCCTTAATTTAGATTGGTGTGTTGCTTTTCACACTTAATATTTTTCTGCTTGAGACACTATGAAAAGCAATAGGAAAAGAATGTCTCTGATGCTTATTTTAGCATGTTTCCAGATAAGCCTGGTGGGAAGTATGTGGAATATCTCTTCTAAGATAATGTATTTTCACTGTCCTTTTCAATATCCATGTGATGCTGCTGAGATAAGTCATGGGAAGCCTCAGTATCAGCAATACAAGGATGATTTCCCGTTCTGCTTCTTCTGATTGATGTGAGTGGAATACAAATGGTCTCTGGGTGTCTGGCTAAAATCAAACTGCATATTAGTTAAATAGAAATGGTGCTAAGTGGAGGACTGAAATCTACTGAAAAAGTAGCGGTTTCCATCTTGACTTGTGTTTGGGATTTGCTTTGCTTGTGGCTTCTCCCTTGACTCTCTTTAGCTTCTTTATTGTCTTTATTTTCAGGGCAATCTTTCCTGAGATAAGCAGAGAAAATTCATCCGATAACTTGACTTGGATAATCCTCGCATTTTTGTCTTCCATCCCTTACCAATGCAGTGTGTTTACATAGAGCTTTAACCAGAAAACACTTTAGTTCCTTGAAACTGTTCAGTGTGCTGCACCTCTGGGAGCACTCCCTGCTTTATCACTGTCTGGGGCTCCATGCCAGGTGGGATTCAGCATCTTCCTGCTAACCTTTGAAGCCATCTCCGCTGGGTGTCTTAAAACAAAGTTTTCCTTGAATGGTGATTACCCCTGCTTGCAGCTATGTTCTTCAAGGCTCTGTTTGCTTGTCAGGCAGCACATGCACAGGAGCAGCACACAGACATGGAGTCATCTGGGTCATGGCTTTGGCATTTGGCAGTGGAACCCTTACATCTGAGATGCTCAGGAATGAAATGCTACATCCGGTTTTCCTGTTGCACAGTCACACAAACAAGATGTGAAATTAGAACAGAAAGAGAGATTAACTGGAAAATTGGAAAGGAGGAGAAAGGAGAGAGGAGAGAAATATGCATTAAAAGAAAAGCCTGGCCCATCCCACTAACTCAGGAGAGCAAAGAAACTCAGATTGATACCTTCGTATTACCTCAGGCACCTAGCCATCATGAAACACTATTATAGTGAGAGTTTAATGAACTTAATAAAAGGGGTGGATAAGATTTCTCCATGTGATTTTTGGTGTGCTTTCTGGGTAAAGTGTATCTGCTCATATGAGGGTTTTGCTTCAGACACTGGCAGGATGCTGCTTCCATACTGACCTCCCTCTGCCTTTTCAAGACCCCTAATTTTACTGCTTTGATAAATACATGTCCTAAGTCCTAGATAGGGGTTGAATGCAGGCAGTAGTGGAACTGGAAAGATCTTAGCCAACTACTGACAAACCAGGGAAAGCAGAAGAGCTTCAGATGTGCAACTCACAACACAGGGGAAGCAGGTGGTGCTGAACAGGGCCTTACAATTGAATTTCCCCTGCTCGATTTTTCCGTGCTGTCCTTCCAGAGGCTTGGACTCCTTGTGTGTTGTCTCCAGCATGGACCTATGCCTCTGTGCACCTACAAGCAGGCTACCCTTAAAGCTGACATTTTTTCAGTGGTTTGGCTTTCTCTATCAGTCTAAGCTTCTAGAACACCTGCCCAAAGCCTCATCATCTCAGGATAGGTCAATATGGATCATATTATGATATGATGATATGATAATATTAAAGCATATTCATAATCAGCTGTTAGAAATATCTTTCTGAGTCGTAATGCAGTTCCATTGCTTCATCTTTGCATCTTTACATCTTTACCTTTTATAAGCAAATGTAAGCTTTCCGGTTGTATCCTCACTCTCTGTACAGCAGATACATTTGTGGAGCTTTTCATGGCTTCTCTCTGACAGGCTGTGCTGTCCCTGAAGACTACCCAAAAGCCCCTTGTTAAAAATTTAAAAGTCTCCCGTTCTCATTTACATCATTCTGCAGCCCCTCATGTTCCTCCTCTGCACCCGTGAGCTGTGTACAGTGGAAGTGCTACCACAGCAGATGCAGAGATGGGCTGTTCTGCCGAGGAGTGGCACAAGGACTGGGGGGTGGCGAGGTGAGCTTCCCAGGCACGCTGCCTGTGGAGGTGTGGAGCCACTGAGAGCAGCAGGGAAGGCGTCAGGGTGAACGCAGTAGTAGAAATCTGGCAGCAACAAAACGCTGCACCAAAATCTTCCAGCCGTGTCTCGGTAGCCTGTAGCCGAAGGTAAAAACATTGATGGCACAGCAAGCTGAAGAGGTCAACTGCAGCTTCCTCACTGCTCAGAAAGATTGTCTTTTGGAAGGGTTATTGTAGGTCCTATTGTGGTGTGCTACAACTTTAAACTACTTTATTTATTCTATTGGTTTATTCATTTTACTCCTAATGTCATACACTTACTTTTTTCTGGTAGGAACAGGGAAGAAAGTATTTAACATCTAGACTGATCTTGGATTTTAGTGTTGTTAACAAAAGTTTGTTTAAAAAGTTTGTGTGGGAAGTTCAGCTTGCTAAATCTGTCGGCTTTCATGTGTGTGGTCTTTATTATTTATTTGACCCACTGTTACGTTTAGGTAACTTAGCAATGACGTGGGCTTGATTCTTGCTAGAAATTTATTCTCAGGTCTCAGTAGTACTAGATTAATGACTTTACTTAGTGCGAAAGGGAAGACTGATCTTACCAATTCATACTGTCATTCTCCAGAACATACAACTAGCACGTTTTAGTGCCTTTCTTCAGGGTATAAGGATCTAAACACAAAAAAAAAGTTATAATGAATTGTGTTGTCTTTAGGGTCCTTTTTCCACAGTGCAAGACTTATAATCTTCAAAGGAGTTTCAGAAAACTTCAGAAATAATTTAACAATTAAAAAGTAATTTCAATGCATGGAGTCATAAATATCCTAGTTCATTACATAAGACATCAACCCCTCCTGCATTTCTCTGGCGTGCCATTTTATGAGACAGGGTGAACCTCATCTCCTCCCCTTGCCTCAAGCAGCTGTGGTCTCCTGCCACTTGGTGCCAGCTGTGGTGCTCACCAGCCACCTCCCAGGGATAATTCAACTCACTAACCCAGCACAAAACTAACCCAGCAAAAAAAGTGGGTATTTTCTGCAGGGTCAGCGAAGCGAGTCAGGTCATGCAAGGGGTAGGAGGGGGCTGTGCTACAGAGAACAAAATCTTTTATGTCTGTCCTCATTAAACATTATGTCTATCCTTAAAGCCATCACCAGTTTTTATAGTGTTTTGCATGTAGATTTTCAAGTGTGTTGACTGTTAGCCTCATACTTAAAACTCCCTGTGTCCCATGTGTTAGGTCTTCCTTATTCTCTTTATTTTGAAATTCGACTGTTAATACGTAGTTGTGTTGCATTTCAAAGAGTTCTGCTATACAGAAAAGTAAGCATTTTCTAGAACTATTAGCATAATTATTCCTTTATTAAAAATTATTTCAAGCAACAAATTAATGCCTGATGTGATCTACATACTAGGAATAAAAAATGCCCTCCTGTATTTGCAGTAAACTTTCATCCATTAGAAATATGCCACTAGAGATTAAAATCGAATCACCTAAGGAAAGCAGCTTAACTCCTCTTTATCTTCAGCAACTTCAGCAGTTTTGCAGAGCCACCTGTAACTCAGAGTGGTTCAACAGCTCCCCACTCATGACCCCGTACAGCCATACCCGGAACTAAATAAACCCTACTTACTAGCAATTAAAGTGATTTAATTTAAAACACACTGACAGATGCATAATGGGTTAATTAGAAAATAAGTAATTAGCAAATAGGATGGAAAAGGTTAAAAGGTTGTGGACTTTTGTTGTTTGCTTGGGAGAGATAGCGAAATCATCAGCGATTAAACTTTTCCTTTTAATTTCTGGGCTTAATTCTATTATTGTTAGCTGTAAATGAGGCAGCAAACAAGAAGAGAGGTCTAAAAAAATGAGAAGAAATCACTGTTTTATCGGACACACTGAAAGGCCATTGTTAACATTTAGGCTATGTGATTTATTCCCAGTCTGCACACAAAAGCAGGCACACATCTATTATGTTTGTACTTAATATCAGGATGTATACAACTTCTGAGAAGAAGTAGTTGTCCTATCCTCTCTGCATTGGGCCGTCAGTGAGGTCAGGAAAAAGGGTATAAGAAGTGATAGAGATTAGAACACACCTCTTAGGAAACTCTGTCTGCCTTAAAGATTAAATCAGTGAATTATTTAGTTGGGAATATGCCATAATGTGTTTGGTCTCAAAAAAGAAAATGTTAAAAAGGAATAGGACATTGAACACAATAACTTCTGAGCTGTGAAAATCCTCAGCTGAAATCCAGTTAACTTCATGCAGTGCTGGTTATACAGACAAAGCTGTTTCAGAGGGTACAAGCAATTTTCTGTTTAAAAAAAAAAACTAAATAGGAGCTTCTACTTCATTTTCACAAGTATTATTCCTTCTCTCCATGACTTTTGTCTGCCCAAAACCAGAAGCAAATGGGCATTTAGATAGTTTTAATACAGTCATATTTTATGACTACTAGCTTATTGCCAGGTAACTTGAAACTCTTTATTTATAATAATAATTATAAATGTATTTACGTATCTATGAAACATGTGGTTTGTATTTTGAAATTTTAGAGGTAATGTTTGCAGAAAGCTTTCTCCAATTTGAGCCTAATTTTTACTGAAGTCATTGAATTTTTTCTTTTGAAAAATAAGCTTTTGGGTGAACCTCAGAAATAGCAATATGGAGTTTTCCATTTCAAAATATCAATTAAAACCAGGCACGATTTTTTCTTTTTAAATATAGCTGCCTTCTAACCTAATTACATGTCCACCAGTAACCATTAGCATAATTTGACCAAATTTCCCATAGCAGTCACATTCCTGCACCATTCCTTGCTCTCTTTTGAGCATGGCTATCCTGTGCTCCCTTCCTCATCAATTTCACCAAGCCACAGTTAACTCTCAACAGTCGGTCCAGCCCCTTAATCATTTAACTTTACATGTTTGTCCCTCCCTTTCTACTAGTCACACTTTTTTGTGTCTTTGGTGTGCTTTCAGTGTGCCTTCAGGGATGTTTTCTGCTTTACTGCTTGGTATAAAGCCTGAGCCTACATGTCCAGAGATGCACTGTCCTCTTTTGGTGTGTGTCACACTGTCATCAGCCCTCTGATGCCCATTTCCCTTGAGCCACCTCTGCAGTGGCAGGCAAAGGTTCCAGGTCTGCCAGTTTGACTTTGTGGAAAGGATCTTGCAGAGATTTTAGCTAGTCTTTATTCACCCACTATGGATTTTGCTGGCTAGGGACATAGATTTCAGAAAACAACTAACTTCTTGTTCTGTTACTTAAATTTTGCTGAAAATCAACTCCTTCAAAATTTTCCCCCAATTGTAATTGAGTTTGAGCCACATATTTCAGGTCTGGAATCTGTGTCGAACATTTCAGAATTCAGTGGTTTGGCAATTCAGCTATCAGTTTTTAGGAAAAATAGAATCAAATTTGGAAACTCATCAAGTCACACAATAGGCAAAACCCATAAGAGTAAATCCATAGCTGTAAAAACATCTCTTGTTTTCTTTTCCAAGGTTTTCTGCAAAGTTCTATATATTTGCACACTGTAACTCAAAGCCTGCAATACAGATAACAATTTTTCATTTAGATTTTTTTTTTCATTTTAGAATTTATTTTTTCAACTAAGTGGTGACTTTCTGAGGCTCTAGTTAAGAAAAGCAGAAAGCCTAAAGCTGAGTTAATTCTGCCGTTCATATCTGAATCCCTGAAAATAGCTCAAACAAATGCCAGTACCAATTTTTAGGGTAATACTTATCTCTATTCAGAGTGACATTTGTAGATTAGGACATACTCATATTTGCTTTACTGATTTTTTAGGCACAGCATATATGAGATGCATTGACAAAATGTGTTGGTGTTAACAAGATTCATCCAGGTACCTCCCCTCCTGACTTTTAGAAAATATTCTTTTTCTTAATCTATTCCATCATAAGGGGGGAAATTCCCCAGTTTCAAGGAAAGTCGTTGAAATTTATTATCTTTGGGATTAACTAACATTGGTCAGTTGCAGAGTAGATATGTAATTCAAGACAACCTTCATCTAATATACACTTCTAAGTGAGTAATAAGAGAAATTAGCATCGAAGATAAACTGTCCCTTGTTGAAATTTCAGGGAGAGCTAATGTTTCCTGGGTCGACAGAACAAAAGAGACAAACAAGAAAAGTTTTATGTCAAAGCTGTTGTCTGAATGGAACACCCATGTGCTGGAGAAGGAACATGTAAGCCATGAAGTGTCTCAAAAAACCACCAAACTAATCACTCAAATTAGATATCTTTTGTATTATACCCCTTTGCTTTTCTATCATTCTCAGCCCTTCAAGATTCTTGCTCAACTGGATATTTATTCAAGTTGGTAGAGGTCTTTGTGAATTAAGGCTTAAATATTTAATGATATAAACATCACTTAATTCTCAGTTACAGATCAGCTACTTTTTGCAGATCTGGCTAGCTTGTACAGTAACACTTCATGTTAAGAGAGTCACTCACAGGCAGTAGAACCCCGGTTATCAAAATAGTGGCTAAAGAGGGCTGTCTCCAGTTCTGTGCTCCTCTCATGCCCTCCTGTGTACACAAGCAGTAGGCCAAAGCGAAGTGCCAGAGAGCTGACATTTCTGCTAGGGGATGAAGTAAAGCGAAGAGAAAGCTGCAGCCCATTACACTGACTGACAGTTAAGCTGAGTGTAAGTAGATTTCTTAGAGCCTTTACATCTTAGGGGCAGTCAGCAGCTCCAGATCGTGATAATAAGTGATTTGAGATACTCTGGAAATGAGATAACATTACTCATTTCTGTAAGTACAGGGCAAGAGGAGAATTACATATTCCATTTTCTGCTTGATGCCCAGGTGGTTTAAAGGTAATATTACAGTCTCTCTCTGTGTTCTTTCAATGATACTTACGAAACTGCCTTTCTAATCTGTCCAGGCTACTGGGAAACCAACAGACACACTAAAACTCTATTTTAGTGAAGAAATACATTATTCTATTTTCCATGCATAATATTGCAGTATTATATTTTCCATTTATAAAAAGATATATTAACCCAAATACAGTAAGTCATTTAGTTTTTATGAAATCATTAAAACAACTTTTATCTGGCATTTGTCTTGTACGTTATTTTGCAGTGCTGGGTCTCTTTTTTTTTTCTTGATTTGTTCAAATCAACAGCTTTATCATTCAGGCTGCCCTGCAAACCATATGCCAGATCCAAAGCCTTACCACAACGAGACTATAGGAAGAATTAGTTTTTCTGTCTAAATCAGTAGTGTTCATCCTGCAGAACTGCTTACTGAAACACAAGAGCTTTTAAAAACCTGTAAAACAGTGAAGTTCTCATTATCTTTTATGAGACTTATTGTCTGCATGTAATAATTTTCTGGCTTTTGTGCTGTAAAAAAATCTGCTGATGCCTGTACAGAGCTGAGCACGAGTTCAGTCTGTGTGAGGAGGATATTACACAGAACTATTGGACATTCCTATTAGAAAGCTCAATAGCTCTTTGCCTTTTTGTTCTTATGTTTCGGGATAAACTGCAAATATCTGTATTATACAGATAGTGCACTGTGGTTTTGATTTTATGCTTTATTGCATGTTTTTGTGTCCTCGTGAGTTGAGCTATACTAGCAATAAAAAGCATGAGTCAAAGCCCACTTCTGAGCTTGTGCCTACAAGCTAGTTCTTATGGGTGCATTTCATTAAACATATTTGGAAAATTAGATAGATTTTTATTTCTCATGCAATGCACAGTTGTTCATTATGTTTTGCAAGGGAGGAAATACTGCTGGCTCATGATAAATTTATCATGTACTGTAAGCCATGGTCTAGTACATTCATACTGAATATGCATAACTTGCAAAATCTTCCGTATAACTTGCTCCAAAATACTAATTTTGCTTTGCTGTTAAATATTGAAATATTAAATATTGAAACAAATTTAAAAATTCAATTAGCCATCAATGCAGCCTATGGGCTACCTGGTAGTTTTTCCTGATGTGGAGTTGCTACTCTGGATTTTTCACCAAAGGTTAACTTAAAAGTGAGAGCAACTTTCACAGAAGGAGTTTGCAGAACAAAATGTTCAGATGATACATCCCATAACTCATCACCCCCAAGCCAAGATAGCCCCCAAGAAAAAAAGAAGTGCCATAACTTGTGCAACGGCAGGGCGTGAGGGGCTGGTGTCCTGGGGCGCTCGCTCTGGCTGCGATGGAGCTTTGCCCCTGCGCCCGGTTCCAAAGCCTACACGATCCGCTATCCCGCTCAGTGCCCTCGTCAGCTCCCTGCTGTGTCCCAGGACCTGGGCAGGCTCCCCCCGCCCCGGGTCTGCCAGCAGCCCGCCCCTCCTCTCGGCACAAGGCTGCTCTCCCTGGAGGCAGCCAGCTCCCGGCAGGCGTTGTGTAAGAGCGTTGTGTAAGAGCGCCAGGGATAAGCCGGAGCCATCGGCAGCGGCAGGTAGGGTTACGGGAGGGACTTGTGCAAACGAGCCAGGGTGTTCCATGGCCCTTCCTCTGGCTTTTAAAAATGGATGTCAAGGAGCAGTCCTGCAAGGAACCGGGCAGTCTGTCAGTGCTTCTGAAAGGTGCAAAATCCCTTTTCCCACCTGTTCCTGCCTCGAGAAGAGACAGGAGGCAGCAGTGCTTGTCCACGCTGTGCAGCTGCTTGGTGAGTGGGAAGGGAAGCCTGAGGGCTGCCAGAAGGTGTGCGGTTCATGGTATGGACAGGAACCAGGATTCAAACCACAAAATTACCCTGGCCCTGGCCTAGAGGAGACTGGCAGCCACCACTTAAATCTGAAGCCTCAGAGTATGGTCAAAAATACCCTCATCCCCTGGGCAGCTCTCCTTTTATATAGTCATTGGTTAATCTGATGCATTCATGTGAAGGAGGAGGCACTTGTTGAAAATGGGAAAACACCTAGCTACACTGATTATTGCTAATTGGTTAATCGCCTTTCATCGTGGAAAAACTAAGGATGTGCAGTAACTGGCAGTATGGCTAGACAGTGCTTCTGTATGGGAGACCAAAGCCTGAGAATTAATTCCAAATATCACCTATTCAGGCCAGAGGAGCTGAAGATTCCAAACATGTCTCTTTTTTTAAATTTATTTTGGGGCAGTATAAGAATATTCTTTTCCTGGCGCAGGGATTTAGATCTGAAACAACACTCAGTATCGGGATGGAGTACGCTTTTTGCTGCTTCCATTTGAGGTATCCGATATGATCATGAGGACTACCTTGTTTGAAAAATAAAAAAAGAAAAAGTACGGTATAATCCCAGCGACGGAGAAGGAGCACACTGCCCAGTCTGCCGCCGCAGCTCTCCAGCTGGGAGGTCATGCGGGCTGTGAGATAGCAGCCTCTGAATTAGTGCTGCGTGCTCAGGGGCTGTGACTCAGAGCCATGAGACCTTGGGTAGCTCTTTTGTGGGCAAGTAAGTGCTCAACACACCAAAGATAATCTAACAAAGCCTGCTCCCTGTTCCCTGTGATGTCAGCAAAGCTTAGCCATAAAAATTGTGTCACTTCTGGCAAGAAAGAAACTTACTCTGCAGTATCTATAAAGACCCCCAGACATGACTGGCTTGATGTAGTCTGTGACTCATCTGCATCCTTCCCATTCGTGCCTGTTCACGTACTTTTTAGCTGTAGACTCTTAAAGAGAACCTGGTTTCCTCCAACATCTTGCACAACTATGCCTTCAAGAGGAACTGTCTATAATTAATGTAGACACCACTTAATGTTCTTGATCATGTGGAGTAGAAGCTGTGTTGTCCCTTCAGAAGACTGTGCTATGTATATGCCAGAATGGATAAATAGTTCTGTGTTTCCACGATGTTTCCATCTATGGGCCACGTTCCTTGGAAAGAAAAATAGAAAATTACTTCTGGCGTATAAAATGGGGTATAAAAGCATCCTTTAGAAAAGATCCCAGGGCATTTGGAAAGATTATTAAAATAATAAAATATTTTAATTATCATTATGGTTTTAATTGTTATTTGTTATGATTTTAATTAATGGTTTAAATAATCATCATAATGATTATTAAAATCATAATCACAAAGCAGGCATTACAAATGGGCTTAGTTACTGTGGATCTTTTGGTGGTTGCTAAATTGACCTAGTGGAGATGCCAGATGGGCGAGATGCTGTACATTCACAGCAACATCAAGACCTGCTCCAAGGAACTTTATCTCTAGGCAGGTATGAGGAGAAAAAGAGGATGCACACTCTCCATTTTAAGCTGTGGCACACAAGACGACTGCCAAAGCCAGATATGTTAGTGTAATGCTTTAAACAAAAGACCAGCTTTTCTTAGAGTCATTTTGTAATTAGTTTTTTTACACAAGTGACAGCTGCTTTTATGCCAAGTCCTAGTCTCATCAGGGAAGATGGCAAAGCTCCCAGGATAACTAGAATTTTTCTCTTTATACAGAATTCATTGAAGAACATTGTATTTATCCTTTTTTATCGTCCTTTTTAATAGATTGGTGCAAAACCAATAATTTTAGGTTTAGTAAGTAATTATTTACAGGAGGGGCAGAATTTCTGTTTAAAACACTCAATTGTTTACTTCAAGTATGCTTGTGTGTCACTGAGTCACCAAACCACAATTAAATTCTGGGAAATGGCTTATTGTTGAGGTTCATGATGTCCCATGACGTGGTGGGATGGGTCAGAGTCTGATTTTAATTGGAGACCCGATCTAAATTTGTATCCTTTCAAATCAGGATTGACAAACTGTGAAGGATTTTGAAGTTCCACAAGATGTCAGTAGCAAAAAGAAAGACCTTGCATTGTCGCCTCTGGCTGTGTGGTTTGTACATGGCAAATATCAAGCAGAGTATTTGCTCTTTCCTTATAAGATTAAAGAGATTCTGTCTGTTCTAGGAGCCCAGATGAAGTCTTGGGTGGCTTGCTTGGGAGAAAAGACAAGGAGGTAAAAACACATTGCCACACATGCTGGAGGATATTTTACAAGTTCACGGACTTGTTAGGGTTGGAAGGGACTTCTGGAGATGATCCAGTCCAACCCCCCTACCAAGGCAGGGTCACCTTGTACAGGTGACACAGGAATGTGTCCAGGTGTGTTTTAAATGTCTCCAGAGAGGGAGACTCCATGAGTTCCCAGGGTAGTGTGTTCCAGTGTACAGTGTCCCTCATGTAAAGAAATTCTTCCTCATGTTGAGGTTCCTGCTGTAAATCTTTAAGTAGATTTTGCATTGTGCTTGCTTTGCAAATAGAATAAACATTATATCCTAAAATCAGTAATTTCCTTTCAATATAATGTACTACAGGGAGAAGTAATTTCAGATGATTAGGAAATTAAAAAGGACAAACTCAATTGTTGTGTATTCTTTTCTTTTTCCTCTCTGGTAATCAGTGAGGGGATCCAAGGGCATGGCATGAAGACACTTAGGTTGGATATAAGGAAAAGGTTCTTCACTCAGAGGGTGGTCAGACACTGGACCAATGTGCCCAGGGAACTGGTTCCCAAGCCTGCCAGGAGCTTGAGGCAACACTCTCAGGCATACAGTGTCATCTGCAGAATCACAGAATCATAGAATCTGCTGCGTTGGAAGAGACCCCTCAGGATCACATTCCTGGAGTTGTCCTGTGCAGGGCCGGGAGCTGGACTTCGATGATCCTTGTGGGTCTCTTCCAGCTCAGAATATTCTATGATTATGGGTTTGTTTGGGTTTTTTCCTTTTTTCTTTTAAATTTGGGAGAGGGGGTGTATGTATGCACGTTTGTGTTTGCCGGGTGGGGGGGGGCGTGTTGTTGTTGTTTGTTGAGTTTTTTGTTTTTGGTTTTTTTTTTCTTCATCGTGAGCAATTCCGACCTTTGGAGTAGCAAGTAATTTAACCTAAAGACACACGCAGACGTGCCCGGTTAAGGCAAGGAGGCACGGAGTGATGGCGAAGCCCGGGAATAGCGCTGCGGGCTGCGGCCGCCAGGGCGCGCTGCCGCGCCGCGGGCGGGCTCTGCCTTCGGGAAGGCGGGGAGGCTGCGGCTCCTGCCGGNCTGCCTCAGCACAGCAGATGCGCTCGATGTTCAGCCTGCTGCTAGGGGAGGATATTTATTTCAAGGGAAAGACTCCCTGCGTGAGGAGACGGTAGCCTGGAGGAAATACGGACAGGGCTATGGCACTGGATGGACGGAGAGAAATAAAATCCACAAGTTTGTTAACAAAGATCAATTTCTTACTATAAAATTATGATCAGGACAATTTAAGAGGGTTTCTACATTTCCACGCTGACATTAAAAGACGGGTGTTTCTTGATCATAGAATCATAGAAACAGCAAGGTTGGAAGAGGCCTTTAAGATCATCCAGTCCAACCATCAATCCAGAACCACCACTGTAACCCCTAAACCAGTAAAGCACACCACCCAGGGCCAGGTCCAGATGCCTCTTAAATACCTCCAGGGATGGTGGTGACTCTACAGCCTCCCTGGGCAACCTATCCTAATGCCTGACCGCCCTAACAGTGAAAAACTTTTTCTGATATCTAATCTGAGTCTCTCCTGTCTCAGCTGAGGGCTGTTTCCTCTGGTCCTCTCACTGCAGTCACAGTAGAAGAGCCTGACCCCCACCTCACTACAGCCTCCTTTCAGGGAGTTGTAGAGATGGGTGAGGTTCTCCCTGAGCCTCCTCCTCTCCAGGCTAAACAAACCCAGCTCCCTCAGCCCTTCCTCATAGGACATGTTTTCTTCACAAGCCGTGTTGCCCTTCCCTGGACACGCTCCAGCACCTCAATGTTCTTTTTTAAGTGAGGTCCGAAAACTGAACACAGTGCTTGAAGTGTGGCCTCACCAGTGCTGAGTACAGGGTGATGTTCCAGAGAGCGTGACTCTGTTTGCAGGCTCATTTTCCACAGGCATTAGTGGGGTCAGTTGTAGGCCCGGGATTTCTTACTTAAAAATTCTAATGAGATCTTGTCTCTATTCTGGAGTAATGCCTTTAGGATTGTCTCTGCTTGGGTTGGATTGATGGCGCTTAAACTAGGGAGCGAGCTGGGATCATCCAGCTGGGCACTGCTTTGGGCAGGGATGGCTGAACAAGGGCATGCTGCCTGTGATGCCTCTGTGTGAAAAACGTGAGGGCTGGTATAAATACCGACATGGCCGAAGGATGATGTTGTACCTGGTATCCATAACTTTCTCTCCTGGCACTAAATTAGTTTGCAGGGCTTGACACTTTGCTACCAAAAAAGAGTATAGTTAGTATGTCAGCGTGTGTGTGTATGGACATATGAAAGGGGGACACAATCTAAATATTAAAACCAAAATTTTTATATACCAGATTCAGTTCTTCACAGCTGCAAGTGTCTCATTAATAAAATAGAAGATGTCATTGTTCAAAAGTTAAGTATTAAGTACATATAAATTAGTTTTCTACCAAATGAGTAAAATTACTATTTACATCTAAAAACTTTGTAAAAGTCAATGGACTTTTGGGTTTCAAATGACTGAAAAAGAATGGGTATAACTGTAACTGTAAAAGAGAATTTTTAATTCCTTTGAATCCTCTTGTTTTACTGAATCTGAGAGTAATGGGCATGTATCATTAGAAACTGTAAACCAATTAGCTCCTAAAGTTACATGTTAGATTTAGAGGAACTTCTGCAAAAAAAAAAATCATGGAAAGTGTTCCACGAAGTGGGCAGAAGCATATTTTTTTTTCATCTGCATCAGTAGGCACAAGCCTTTAGACCTTGCTTCCAAATCCCTGTTAGCTGCAGCTCCTCCAGTCCACCATGCTTCGGATGTGATTTACATTTGTTACCTCATGCAGCTAAGCAAGGTGCTTTGAACTTAATGTGTTAAGCCATCAGACATGGACCATGCTATTAATGCTTAATGTGTTAAACCATCAGACATGGACCATGCTATTCAAGATCTAGAATGTTCCATCGTGCTTAAATGTTAATGGTATTCTGCAGATGTGCAATTATGGACATATTACATGGGGTTTTCTTTCTTTTTTTTGGCAGGTGACATTGGTGACGGAAGAAGGACAAGAATGATTACATATCCATAACTCCCAGCAGTATGTCAGGTAATCATATTTCATAAGAACATCTATGCAATATTTCTTGCCTTTCTGAAGTGATTATTGCTAAATATTTACTGAAAAATATTTCTTTAACAATTTCTGAATTCATTGGTGCTGGGAATGGAAATCTTTCCTCTACCTGGAGCACTGAGATGTGGGACACATGGTAATCTTCCCCAACATTTTTGAAACTCTCATCTTCCTTGGTTTGCCTTCCGGAACCTGGTTGTGTTCTAAATGCACATTCCAACTTCAGCATTCCTGCTGAAGCTGCCAGCACAGAACAGTTTCTGCTGAGTATCCTGGCCTAAGTTGTTTTGTAACAGGGACGTAGCCCCTGAGCTTCAAAGTGAGACAGTCAAACTTATTTTACATAGCTTACCAAGTACACTTTAGAGAATTATTGACTAAGTCTGCAGGTGGGCTGAAGATCCAGAGTTGACATGACCATTAACCATTTTAAGCCTGCTTAACCATCTTATCCCTGGCAGTTGCAAAGCATCTGAAGGCTACACATAAATTAGCTGTGTCAAAACCCCCATCTATCTAATCCCAGACCAGGGTATCTAGAAAGATGTGCTTATTATGTGGAAATCATATAAAAGGCCAGAAAATTTCAGACTTCCGGAATTTGTTTTAGTATTCATCAATTTGCCTAAGAAAATGTTCTACTGATACTGTTTGTCAATGTGTATTTCAAGAGCCAAAAGCTTAAAAGGGACCTTTTAAAAATCTGTTTGCAAAATACAACTTGTGCTACATAGGAAAAAATCATTACTAACAGGACTGTATTCCTGGTGTTCTGCCCAAGGGACAGCTTATTTTTACTGACTATACAGATCAAATATCCTTTCCTTTTCCTTAGAAGGCTCCCATCGATTTGTACTGGCCAGCAAGGGGTAACAGCTGCATTCACCAGTAAAGATGGTCTTCTGACTTTAGGTTTCTAGATAGGAGGTAGAGGGTAAAATTAATGGGAAGAAACAGAGTATTATATAAATACATGCTTTCATAGTAAAACATATTATTTGATAATATGAAAAGGTGTGTCTTCTTATGGTTTCTTTGCTGCCCGTTGAAGCAGAGATGAATATAAGAAGGAAGCAGAGGGCGTTGAGGCATTTTGTGGAATGCAGTGGAATACGAACCCCTGGTTGGTGTGTCAGGCTCTGACAGCATCACTGCCACATGAGGATCAGGAAGGAGTTCGTGTCCTTAGGCTGCATTGGCAGGCCCTGCTAGAGTGGTTTTGCATTGTCCTGCAGGCATTCTGGGCATGGTGATTTCATTTGGCAAATACCTGTTTTGGAAGAATTTAAAGCATTAGCAAGCAACTTGTTCTCTTCCAACTCTCTTGTGCTCTCCCCTGTCTGATGTTAAACTGTGTTTTATGGCATTTTACTACAGGGCTTGACGTTGCTGTGGTTTTGGAGGGAGCAGTTAATGGCTTCTGCTGTGTGATGGCAAGAGATGAGGAAGGAAACGCAGTGTACCCACTTTATCCTCACCTTATCTTTTGGGTCTGTGGCTTCCTGTAGAGGGCGGTTTTATGGAGATTTTCTCTAGCACTCTAACCAGTCCTTCTCCCTGGACTTGCCCCTGGCAGGGCAGCTCTGCTAAGCTCAGTGAAACACAAAGCCTATTTGAAAGGACCTACATTTTCTGCATTTCTTTTGACAGAAGTCAGCAGAACAAATATGTGGAAAGAAAAAAATCAAGCAAAAAAAAAAAAAAAAGGTTGAGATGGAGATGTCTGTTTGTACAGCTGCAGATGTCCAGCACTTTTCATTATAAGCACTTCATATTTTCTGTTTCTGGTTATAGGAATGACATTCCCTACATGAGTGTAAATGTAAAAAGAAGCATGGATGAAATGAAAGTCTTTCAAACTCTAAAACTTCATAGATACTACCATCCAGAGCCAGACAAGACTCCTTTTTTAATGAATGATAATGGAAGTTTAGATTCTGTTACTGATTCACTGGAATATGGAAGCAGAATCTAATATGAAACCAAACCAGCTGGCTAAAGTAACAGGCTGTATTCTGTATTTTCATTAGATAATTTCTCTCCCCATTTGTTATGTTTCTACTGCATGCAGTATGTGTTTTCCTCTTGTAGGCACTGCCTGAAAGTCTTCAGGTTCTAGTGCAATCTAGAGAAGTTTTTCTGACAGGAGATTGTAGAATTTGACCTTGACAGTAAAGCTAGGTTTTAGTACATTTGCAGTTTCCGTAAGAAAAATATTTTGAATATTTTGACATCTCATCTTTAAAAACACATACTGGTGTGATTATTTTACATGCTTATAGCTTTTAATAGAGATAGTTTTAATATAGAGTTCTAGTTTGCCAAAATTATCTTGGGAATTTCAAAGTTATGGGTATCATGGAAGGATTTCAGAAATATAGAAGCCCTTACTTAAGAGTGAATAAAATTAAAAATAAAAAGCAGAGTGAATGTACGAGGTAAAATGTTTGCATGCAAAAAGCTAAACTGAAACACAAATACTGAATTAATGAAGTCAAAGCTACTCTTTCTTAGAATGCAGTCAGAGTTCACCCAGCAATACAGATAGAGTTAATGAACACCTAATATTGGGTATTTGATGTCATAAGAAGCAGAAAAGTGAAAAGCTGGACCTACAGGTCTTGTAGGCACAGTGTTTGTCAGCTTGCTTTTGCAACTCTGCCAGTTCTAGGTGTCAGGACTTGCTGAACCAGTTTTTTTTACACCTAGCACAGATGATGACCAAACACTGAGATAAAGGGATGCTTCAGGAGTGGGAGAGGTGGACATAATATGTCTTTGAGTACTATCTCTGAGAAAGATGCATTCTGTTCTCATTAATTGAAGCTTGGTAAAGTAAATAGTTTTCAGATGAGCCATCGCACACTTAAATGTGTCAAAGCAAATCTAAAAGTTTAACTTTTCTGTTTTGAAACATTGTTTTTATCAAACGTGGGTTGTCTTTTATTGAATCACAGAATGGCTTGTGTCGGAAAGGACCTTTAAAAGTTGTCTCGACCAACCCCCCTGCAATGAGTAGGGACATCTTCAACTAGATCAGATGCCCATCCAGCCTGATTGTGAATGGGATGGGGTGCACCTTCCCTGGGCAAAGTGTTGCAATGTTTTAACATGCTCATTGTAAAAACCTTCTTCCTTATATCTAATCTAAATCGATCCTCTTTCATTTTAAAGCAATTACCCCTTGTCCTGTTGCAACAGGCTAAAACATTTGTCCCCATCTTTCTTATAGGCCCCCTTTCAGGTACTAAAAAGCCACAACCAAGTCTCCCCAGAGCTTTCCCTTCTCAAGGCTGAACAGTTTCAGCTTTTTCAGAGGAAAAAAGTTCCTCACAGGAGAGGTGTTTGATTCCTGTGATCACCTTGGTGGCCTTCCTCTGGACTTACAGGTCCACGTCCTTCCAGCTCTGAGGACCCCAGAGCTGGATGCAGAGCTCCAGGTGGGGTCTCACCAGAGGGGAAGAGAGGGGCTGAATCTCCTTCCTTTCTCTGGTGGCCACACTGCTTTGGATGCAGCCTGTGATATGATTGTTTTTCTGGGCTGCAACAACAGCATTCATCAGCAGTTTTACAGTTGACACCAACAATTGCTGCCCACAGAGAAATATCTGAGAAAAAAAAATCATCAGCATTATAGAATTAGTACTATCTTAGCAATAACAGCCAGTTCTTTCTTGTGCATACATTTGCACAATAGAATAGTAAAAAAGTTGGAAAGTATTATTTTCTCATTGAGAAAACAGTTCCTTCAAATTAATATGTAACATAATTTTTAAAGTTCTTTCTATTTTAACACTGTAATGAAGCTTCTGGTTTAGCGTCAGTATTCACTGGCAATAGCTATCACTGGAGTCTCCCTTCTGTACATTTTCTCCCAAAATGCAGGGCAAACCCTGAGACATATCTTCATCTTACTTTATTTGCTGGAGTGAGAACTGAAGAAGAAATTCAAGAATGAGTTCTAAAACCTAGGAAATAGTATTTGTAGGATGCAATAAATCTCATAATTTTTACCTTCATGGCAGATGAAGAGAGAATGTAAAGAGTGTAATAGTGGTTCCAGTGAAA
Source organism: Daphoenositta chrysoptera (assembly GCA_013397915.1). Classification (NCBI taxonomy): domain Eukaryota; kingdom Metazoa; phylum Chordata; class Aves; order Passeriformes; genus Daphoenositta; species Daphoenositta chrysoptera. The sequence continues at coordinate 962,091 of VZRO01000464.1, read as the reverse complement.
ACTGCAGCAGTTCTTACACTAATTTCAGTTAGGCCAGGGTTTTACTCTGCTTTTACTTGGGAGCTTCAAAATCAACTCAGTCATTGTGCTTCTACTCAAATATCCACAGTGTTCTATTTGGTAATGACTGTAAAGTTAGATCAAGATAGGAATTATAATAAAATTAAGTGCTTACGTTGGGGAATATAATTTAAATGTCATAAATGCATATTTTCAGTAAGTAGAATTTAATATGCAACGTTTCTTGAAACAGGTCCCTCATTTGAAGAAGAAAATTAATCAGCTTTCGTGCAACAAATCCATTTGAAAACCAGTGTCTCCAAGGGTGTTGCACGTAGTTTCCAAGAACTGGGAAAAGTAATAGAATAGGAAAGGTACCACATTTTCTTCATGAGTCTTTTCACTGTAATGCTCATTATCCTGTAAACTTGACATTAATTCAGATGGAGAACAGTTTATTGTTTAACATCAGCTGAGAAATTATTTCTCCCATATTTCTAGAATGATTTTCCTAGGATAATTTAATTTGACATATATCACTGTCTGACACTTCTTTGCCTGCCGGACCATGATAAAATCCGGCTAACTCAAGTGTATTATTTCTTTTAAGTAACAGACTTTTTAGGAGGACAGTAAATACTTTAATATAAGGTTTTGTTACGCCAGGATTCAGCAGCTTTGTAATGAGCTTTTGGGGATTTTCAAAAGGTTAACAAGATTTATATTGTGGGATGTTTTTGCATGAAGCTATGAATCACTCCATGATGGCTCTTATTACTTAGAAGCATATTTCTGAATATGCAGTTAAAAATATCACACTTGCTAAGTTCTAGATTACAGACACTCTGGGTTAATTTTACCTTTTTTATTTGGTTCAAAATTTAATATTTTTTAAAATGCTTTGTAGAAGTGCTATATAAATACAAAAGCCAAGTAGTTTGTGAAACATTTTGTAATGTTTCACATTTTTTGCAATTCTTTAATGTGTTGGTGTTGTCTTTTCAACTTACGAATACCTGCTGTTTTTTCCACAAAAGATTACCCATTTTCAAAAAAAAAAAAAATGGAAGAAGAGATCTGGTTGAATTTCACAAAAAATGGAGAAAGCAAACTTTTTGTTTGTTTGTTTTGGGGTAGGGGATTTTTTGTTTTGTTTTTAGGTTTTTTTTAGTTTTGTGGCATTTGCTAGTCATTTTAAGTACATTTCATTATGTCAATGCGGATATGTTTTTCCTTTTCTATTTTGTTTTTATTGATGTATCAGTAGATGTAGTCTCTTTCTATGGTAGTTTTATTTAAGCCAGAGCTGTTTCTTTTGTTAACTCATTTTTCTGAAATTTATTTCTGATTGGAGCAGACTGTCGTGTTTGAAATTTTGAGTATAATTCTTAGACTGTGTAGCTGTGTCTCACTACTGGCATCAGGTCAGGAGGACTGCAAAGGGTTGTCATTACAAAATGTACTTGTTCATTTCGCAGGCAAGAAGCTTTTAGAGTAGTTATTTAAAAGGACTAAAACGTCCTCTGTTTTTTCTAAGTGTTCTCCACTAGCCTATAAAATAAAACACTTTGCTGTGCTTGCCACAGGAGTTGCAGCCTGCCATTTTATGATCTTCAAAAGCCTGACCACAGCTGCTGTTTATTTCTTCTGATAACTGTATGTCAGAGCAATGAACTTGCAACGCTTGTTCTTGGTATTGATTCCTATATGTAGAGAGGACTGTAGGGGTTTTTTTGTGCCTATTGTAAAACTGTTGATAAACTCTAGGATCAATCCAATCAGGCATTTTCCAGTTATTTCCATATAAACAAAATACCAGTTACATTCACTACACACACTTTATGTTCTTTAAAAGCATCAGATTTGCTACAGTGCTTATCATAGAAGAAGACAAACATTTTAGGAAATGTGTAAATGTTGCAATACACGAAAGCCAGACTTTCATTATTGCTTTGTTGTGTCTCTGAAAATGCTTTAGACCTGTACCAAGCTTGAGTTTATTTCAAGTTTAAAAGAATTCTCTTGTCACGTCCAAGTTTGTCTTTCTTACAGAAGAAGCCTTTGACTGCATTGTTCGGGCAAAGTTTATTTGTTTATTTATTTTTTTTTGTCTTTAACAAATGATGTATTTGTCAAGACTGCTAGTTTTAGTATCTTTGTTTATTTTATCTGGCCATTACTCAAACCTCAGTCCTTCGATGAGGGGTGTTATTTCAATATACTGGCTATCTCTTTAAGCAATTCTAGAAGTAAAATAACTTCTACTGTTTCACCACCTTGAAAAAAGAAAGAACCTCAGTTATGTGCATGTATCCCCAGGATTTTGTTAGCAAGCAGTGGCCAGATAGACTGTCCATTCCCCAGTGGGAAGAAGTGGAAGGTCTAATGAGAGATGAGGGAAAGACCAAATGAATTGATTTGAAAGTTCATGACAAAAATAGTCTCAGAATCAGGATTTTAGAAAAAGGTGTCAGTGATCTGCAGTGATTTGTGGAAGTGATTTGAGTGATTTCCTAAATGGCTTCTCTGTAACTTACTTTTTTTTAACTATCTATTTTATTTATTTTAAGCCATATTCTGAAAATGGTGGGTTTTTTTCTCACTTTTGTTTTAGTAGGTTCCCAGGCATTACAAGAATTATCTAACACAACATGAAGAGAGTAAACATCCATTAACACTCCCATATTCACACAAACAGTAGTCTGCAAAATGAGCCCTGTAGAGGTGGATTGCTGTTTGTTGGGCATTAAATCCATATTGCTTTAAAACAAAGAGAGGGAGGTAGTTCTGCACATGAAGAGACAGACACTGGGATTCCTTGCCAGAAGGGTTTGTGAATACAAGAAATGTACACAAGAGTAGACTGGGCTATACTTCAAAGAGACATCCGTTGGGTATTGCTACATTTTAAAAAGGCCACAAGGGCTCAGGCAGTCCCTTGGGCTGAGGAGCAGCTGGGGATTGGGACACTCTGGGTGGGAACACTCGTATGTACTTGCTTTGTTCTTACTCTTGCCTGGGTATCCACTTATGACTCCTGTGGGAGAGCAGCAGCCAGGTGAGCTCTGTGGTTTGAACAGAATTGCTGTGCTGAGGTATAGCTTCTTCTCAGAAAAACTCCCTCCCATGTGTTGTACAGAACTATGAGAGGGAAGAATGCACTGTTCCAGTTCCATTGTGTGTCCTGGTATTTACTGTTTTTCCCCATATAGCTTTGCTCATTAATTTCTTTTGGTAAGTTTGTTTTATCTGTAACTGCTACCAGATTCCATATTGGCCTACACAATTCCTGTTCATTTCTTAAAGGGCAGGTTTTCAGAGAGCTCTTTACATACCAAAACCCTGAACCCTGGATCATTTGCTTCTCTGTGCTCAGAACCTGCCTCTGGTTAGCTTACAGATGAACTGTCATGTTCTTCTGGATATTCTTTTTCTCTGATTAATTTTTTCTCATGTTTAGAAATTTGAACATAATTTCAACCCCAGCTCTTGATGAGATTAGTTTATGTGTAGTATTACTTTAAAACTTAATAGAAATTTAGTGTGCTTTTAAAAAGTGCAGTGATTCACAGAGGAGCTAATTAAGATATATCAATAACAAGGATAAAGCTATTACACTGTTTATTGCAAGTTTCCTAATATTGTCTTTTCTTGCATATTAGAAACTGTTTACAAAGCTTATTGTAATTATCTGTGTGCTCCTCTTTCATGGTGATTTAATACTTGTCCAAAAGATTGGAAATACTGAAATTTAATTTATCTTGAAATCCATATTCTAAAATGTAATATTTAAATATTTTATAATGCCGCTGCTAAAGCAAGTAGCAGGACAACAGTCCTGGATTAAATAACTCTGGCTGTTTATTTCCACAAACATACACTTATGCACATGTTTCTGAAATATTGAAAACCACCTAATGGTTTCAGTAGACACCGCTGGTTCTACCTGCTACAGTTCTTTTCACTCTACAATTTTTTTCTTATAGGCACTGTAATTTTTATATTTTAAAAATTTAGGAAAGAAATCACATGTTCTCAAAGGTTTTATTTAGCACATTTACAAAGCCAGAATTTGCGTATTTAATAAGAAGAGTCTGGCTAGTCTGTGTGAGCTGGGCTCCATCCTTCTGCTTATTCAATGATCATATGAGCCCAGTTTAAAAGTTGAGAAACTCAGTTGTGAAGTGTTTCCCTCTTTTATAAAGAAGCGTAAGGAGAAAATGCTGTGCTGGTTTTTGGGAGAAAATGGAAGGATGGGAGAGGAAAGAGGAAGAGGAGAGAAGAAGTGAAATAAATGAGAGAAAATAAAATGCTGTGAACTGACAGCAAGATTAAGAAGCAGAAATGAAACCTTGGGCTTGTCTGGCACAGATGGTTTTGCCTCTCCCGGCACAAACACACATGAAAACTTTAGGTGCTTTTCCTTATAGTTACTTTGTGTGGTTTAAAATGCTTGAACAAAGTATGAATCATGTGTTAACTTTACTGGGGACATATCTTTTAATTGTAGCTTGGTTGCTTTTTCCTTTATTTCTCTCAAGTCATCAAGTAAAAATCCTCTAGTGTTATTGCACTGGGTCTGTACAAAGCTAGGCTGCTTCATCAACCTACTGTGCACCCCTCAGTCCTAATCCTGATTACGTTTGCCTTAGCTGATCTCTCTGAAGCCAGCCCACTTCAATGTCCTTGTATGCTTGCATACTTCAATGGCAAAACAAAAAAAACCAAACCAGTGAAGTGCTGTTGTCTTTAATGCTCTGTTTTCAGTAAACCTCAAATATCCGAAAAGGCAAAACTTTTTTATGTAGGTTTTACAATCAAGTAAGTTAATGACAGTGCAGAGATCTCTAAGTTGTTCTCCTACTTGCTACTGTTTTGATCAGCTGCAAATTGAAATACTGTATAGAGAGAATTTTCTGTAGAAATTCTGCTGTGAGCAGTTTTGGAATGTAAAATAATTTTTTGTTATTAGAGGAAGTGCCTTTGTGACTGGGAAAACAGCAATCCTCTGACATCCCAGAACTGTTAATTTACCTTTTGCCTAAGTGACAGCCTGTTGCTAGGGGTGAAAAATAAATGTTTGCACTCCCCCAAAAAGTGTGAGCAATGTAGTCAGTCTCTGAGGAGCAGGGACTGATTGCCTGTGTGGTCACAGCAGCTTTCATCACCAATGGATCTAGCTGTCAGCTGGAGCTACTGTGGTATAAAGCAGTAATAGTAATAATGGTAATGCAAATCCAGCCTTGGTTGGGCAGATCCCAAGCAAGGAAAATTAGTGTAGCTCTCAGAGCACAGCAGGGGCAATTTGATGGAGTGCCTGTAAGGTTGCTGTGAGCATGGGGAACAGGCACTCTTCCAGTGTTGTTTTTGGTCCTATTTTGTGCACTCAGTTTTTGTCAGGATCAAAGTTCAGGGTTGGTATACAGATCATTCCAACAGGAAACTCCGTCCTCCTGGCTGGCTGGCTACCACCTCCCATCTTTCTGGAAGAAACAACTAAATGACTCTCTTCACTTGAGTTGTACTGAAAAAAAGGAGAGCTTTTTGTGTATCACTTCTTTGACCAGTGTTGGCAGATGCTAGTAGAGCATTGGGAGAAAACCTACATAACTGAGATGAAAACAAATGAATCGTTCCATATTTTTTTGTAGTCCTTTATATACAGACATTCAGATAACACTGCACGTCTGAGAACAGGCCAGCCTTTACAATCACCCATTGAGGAGTCTTTGCTTTGGCCTGTAATAAAAAAATTCTGAGGGGATTCCCCTTGCCTATCCTTTTAGTTAAGCTCAATGGACAGTTCATCTGCTAAAACTTCTCTCCTTCTATGAAAGAAACTTCCCTTTAAAGACCCTCTGATGGGAATTTGAGGAAGTCTTTTGACCTGTTGACCGCTAAGATGCCACTCATTGCTGCAATGTGCATTTTGAAATTGCTTGATGATTCCTTGATGAGAAGAGCTCTGGCCCTGCTTATTAGTTAGTCCCTCTTAACTCTGAAACAGGGCCTGTGGTCTTAGTCGTGGTTCATCCCAGTAGGCTGTACTGCTTCCTGCCTTGATTATAGCCACTCTAACAATAGCTAGAGCAAGAGAGAGATGCTTCTCTTACAAATAAGGAGCCCAGACAAAATTACATTATCATCCTTTATTAAAGATTTTGGGTTGACAAGGCCAAGAGCAGATGCAGGAGATTTCAACAGTATTTTTTGTTAAAAAAAAAAAAAAAAAGAAAAAGAAAAAAGCCTTTGAGAAATTCAGGCAGGATATGTTAAAACCAATGGAGTAAAATTGATAATGTAGTCCTCTCATGAAACTTATTTAACATTATAATAAGATGAGTGGTAATTTAAGACATAAACATCCGCTGTGCCACGGTATATGAAGTACAAATAAAGGAGACAAAGTATAAGACCTCTCAGTGGTAGTTCCTTACAACTTAATCTTTGTCTAGCAAAACTTGAATGTGAAATGTCCCTGGTGACTGAAGAGAATTTGTGAAAAAAAGTGGAAATTTGTAAAATTAAATTAACTGTAGCTAACATGGCAGACAAAATAGTGAGACAAATTTCAGAGGGAACTAAAAGGAAAGGATAGGATATAGCTCCTTGATGTTTGGCTAGCCTTGGTAAACTCTGCTTGGGTAAATTGCAAATGATGGAAATTGTAATAGAATCAATTTCTCTTCATAGATTAAATGTGTCTATAATCATATTTCAAAGTCCCACAGATGCTTTGCAAACACAAAAATTGGAAAATATGTTTTGGTTTTATTTTTTAAGTTATGAAGGGTTTTATAGTTCCTTGTTAAAGTTAAAAATATATAAGCCTTGTGTAACACTCTCTGAATCCTTTGGGAACAGAATTTTTACTCTAGTCATGAAAGTATGGGTTTTAATTAAAATCAAAGGTAACACAAATCCTCATAGGCTAAAAGACAGCAAAGATGGTCTTTAATATCAAAGATAAATTTAGGGAAAAGATAGAAATTTTTGCCTAAATGAGATTGAACTGCCTGGATTATGAATCACTGGTTTTGAGGACTAATAGCAAGACCTGAGTAACTGAGGAAATAACTGACTTTTCTAAACAAGGTCAAGAATTGTGTGGCATCACTGGTCTGCTCAAGGAGCTGACAAAGCATGGATCTATTTATGAGTGTATTATAGAAGTGCCAGTATTTTTTATATATATATATATATATATTTCCCATGCCTGGCTCTCGCATTTTGTGAAGATGCAATATCATCCATGCAGGGAGATAATTAGGGTGTGAAAGAACTAAAGGGAGAGTAGCCTTGTACTGAACCAGGTATACTGTTTGAGGTTATGCAAAGTCTAGAGGAAGGGTCGGTTGTAGTTGTACCCTAACAGTTCCTCTTTGTGCCACAGAAAATGAAGTTCCTAAGTTCAGATCTTAGAGGGAAGTTCTCAGCTCCCAGAGGGTCTTAGCAGAAAAATGCTATCTCTCCCTCCAAGCTTAAATTTATGAAGTCAAGAGAATATCAAAGTGTTCAAATTATTTTAAAAAATTTATATTCTGTTCTTTTATTTTTTTTTAATTGCCTAGTATTTTCTGCGTTACATTCACTGTTCTATTTTAAACTGATTATCCTCCTACAAGTGGTATTCTCCTGCCATATTACCTGCATTTAGAATTCATTTTTAATTTTACTAAGAAAATCAAGTCAGAACTAAGAGCAGATCTATAAAACCAGAAGTAGGTAAGGGCAAATTACGTAGGTAACTTACCTGCCCTTTGTGTTGAGGTCCGTGATGCCAGGTTTCTCACACAAATTCATATTATTGATGTCCAGCTGAGACACGGGGAGTAGAAGAAATGGATTTGTAGCTGCAAATGTCAGGTGAGCTTGTATTCCTAGCAGAAAAAAGGTGTTCACATCTAAAATTAAATAACATATTGAGGAAAGCTGTATGTATATACAGGAACTAACATAGGATAACAGTATTTAAAACTAACCATGATTACGTTTCCTGAATTTGTCCTGTACTAACTATGTTCCACTTAAGAGAAGTCCTAAGACAAAGGATTCAGAAACAGCAATATTATGATAGATCTGTTAACTGAAATCCCCAGTTACTTTGAATCATTTTTATCTGGAAATTAATGACTTAGTGTGCACTTACTTACTAATATGTTACTTTACTGAGTGAAATGTATGTAAATTAACTCTTAGGTTGATTAGAACAGCAGAATCTTACTATGATTAAAACCACTGTGGGTATTAATCATCAGATGTCTGGAATTTGCTATTTTTTATGCAAGTTAAACAGATATTTGTATTTGAATTTTATTACATATAATATAAAATAAAATAATTCCTTTAAATACAGAATATGATTTTTGATGGGTCATTTCTACAGAATTTAATTTTGCTGCCCAGAAACAGAAATTGGGCTGTATTTAGTTTTACAAATTTATCAGCTAGTGGTATCTCAGTTCCCTCTATACCAAAGAATAAGTAATGACCAATTAGATAAAATCGTGCAGCTTTAGTATTGTTCATTATCCATGCCGGAGCCCAGTGTCCGTGCTCCTGTGATAAAATTAGGTCTCTGATACTGCACTGTGACCACAAGCAGAGAAAGGCAGTAGGTAGCAAAAGCGGAACTGCTAAGCATGCCCACATAAGAATGTCACACCTAGGTAACAGAGTGTCCCTCAGGTCAGCCTACGATAAGAGCGAAGTCAAACAAGGCTGAATCCTTGATGTTTTGTGTTTTAAGTATCTGACAATTGTTCACGACCAGCCTCGACCTACAAGACCTCAAATGATCATATGAGCAAGGCAATAAATCGGTGGTAACTTGCCCTGAGGCCCATGTTGTAGTTGTGATGTTGTGAAAGTTACATCTAGTGTTAGCCTGTCCACATAGATCTGCCTGCTTTTTCAGGATTCTCAGACAGGAAAATTTTATATTTACTTGTACCGAAGGGGAACTATGGTGGCTGAATGGGCATGGCTGAAAGGTTCTGCATCGTATCAGTGCAGTCCAGTGGAGATTCACAGGAATACGACAGCATCAGGAGAGCTGGGGAACCACTTCCTTTCCAAAACTCCACACCTGTGCAAGATTTTGGCAAAGCCAACAGTTTGTAGCCCTGCAGTATTTGCCAAACATCCGGGACGTGGCCTCCTGTTGTGGGACAGACTGATTCACCTTCCTGACAGAAATCAGAAATGGAATGTAGTGGGCATAACCGAAAATCGTTTCTGTAGGAAAAGACACTTCAAAAATCATGATATCCAGAGGAATGGACAGCAGCTTTCGCAATGCCTACATGCTTCATCTTGGACTAGTACAATTTTACAGCCAGGCCATACAAAAGCAAACTTTCAAATCATGTCAAGTGCCCAGGAATACCAAAAAGAAGAAAAAAAGTGTAAAGGTAAATGATGTTATCATGCAGGGCATAGCAAATGCTGTATTTAGAAAAAAACAAAGCAAAACAAAACCAGGTTATGTCTTTGTTTACTGTCAGGGGTTTGGCCATTGGTAAAAGCATTATTGTGGGGGGATGTTTTCTTGCTACCGACGTTTTTTTTATATTTTTTTTTTCATCAGTGGTAATTGTGGTTTTTAGTTTTCTATTTAATTTAATAGCTTTGCGAAGAGCCCTTATGACAATGTGATCAGTACTTACTGGGGTTTTCTCTGTGATACCTAATACAAAATAATATCTCTTATTTAAGAGCTTTTGAAAAGTATTTGTCTCTCTCTATATGATCTTTATAAGCCGATCAAAAATCTTTTCTGAACCTGGCCTTTGATACATTAAAAATGCAAAGACAAAAGAAAGCATTCTTTTCTACTTTCAGGGTGTTCAGCTTTCACCTGTGACTGTGCTGTTTGCCTTCTTTCTTATTATTAACCATACCCAAAGCCTCAGTATAAGTGCATGTACAGAGCTCAAGTGGGACTTCTTGTTAGGAATATTCTCTGCCTCATCAGGAGGATAAAACATTTTCTCTCAGGTTGTTTTGTTCACATCAGCACAGCATTGAAGGAATTCCTTTTAAGAATCACAGTTGCTAAGGTATTAGCACAAATGTAGTGCCTAAGTTATTCTTATTCCCTTCTAAACTTGGATTAATAGTTCTTCATTGCTCTTTGCCTAAAAAATAATTACTGTATATTGGGAGGGAGGGGATTACGAGTTGTTTTCTTTTACTTAGGTCTTGCGTCACTCCAGGAAGAAAGATTACAGTGTCAAGCAGGATATCACCTCATGAAAAAGTTAAACTGGTCTAAGTACCTGATTTCTTAGATTTAGTTGTGCTTTACCTCAGAATGCCTCTTTGCTAACAGATGTCAGGTGTTGATCGCTTTAGCGTCTTACTAAGGGCTGTCAGGAGGCTACCAAACCCAGACAGTCCCATCCAGGAGCCTGTTAATTATGTTATGTCAAGCTAAATTAGCCTGCTTTCTGCTTGGTTTTATTTTTGAACAAATGAAACTTCTTACCTTGATGTTTTCCTGTGAAGTTGAGGCAGGGAATGACTCAAAAAAGGTACACATTTTAAGTATTGGCCATTACTTTCTCAAGAGATAAGCTCTGTAATTAACTGGTGTCTGCTAACAGGGTCTTCCAATTATGATATATGGGGAGGCTTAACAAATTGGGTTGTCTGGGTCACAGGTCTATAATTACTCTTAGTAATATTTGTTCAGGGACTATCTTAGAAGTTGTCAAACACTGTTCAAGAGTTTTGTGTGCCCGTTTGTTGGCCAACATCTCAAGGAGCAAGCACTTATTCTACCTACCCATGTCATGAATAGTGCAAGAAAAAACATGCACAAGCCCTGGAGGAGTCCTGATCAGGAAAGAGCAAGCTCCATTCTCTTTTAACCAAATTTATTCAAGGTGTCGAAAATATTTTGAGGGATAACTGGAATTGTAGTGAATCTGAACGTTTAAATATAAACTATGACATTCTTTGTTATCCAAGCAGACTAATGAGTCTGAAGTATTTCAATAAAAGGCACATCACACTGGCATTTTATGAGTCACAGACAAATTTAGTGTCATGTCATAACCGAGGTACAGTGGGTTTTGTGAGAGGAACAGTTTTAGAGAAATTACTAACTTGGTACACGTGGAGAAAAGAGGTGTGCTGTTGTCTAAGTAACATTTTCCTCTGGTTCATACCACGGGCAGCTAGTTTGAATCTTGCTTCATCTGTTGCAAACCCAAAGAAGTTATTTTATGTCAGAAAGATTTAGTTTTTTTTCTTTCAACTGCTGTAATAAATGTAGCATAGACAAAATGATGATTTTTTAATGTCTTACTTTCCACTGAGACATACTCCAGGAATTGTCAAATGATGTTGTGACTTTTCAGCTCTAGAATTCCATAATCCTACCTACCTTATGATTTAGTCACTAATAGAGCTTTCAAAATAAGATAAACACAATGAAGAGTTAATTTTCTGTTCTTGTAAATGCTTGTTGTTATTTTGGATTCTGATGTTTGAGGTTTTCTTAGTTTAATGTCTGACGGTAAGTTTACATAGTCATACTTCTGAGGGACCATTTTGGGTCTTTGATCATAGTGCGTAACGTGAATTAATAAGGTGGTGCAAATACATGCATTAAAGAGAGATGGTAACTCATTGTGTGGGCACTGAGATAGCTGTATTTGACAACTTATGTGTGTTGTAAAAGCCACATTAGTAGTTTTGCTCAAAAGCATTACAGTTTTCAGTATATTTTCCTTAGGATATGAGAAGATCTGTCTGGGATGTGGCCCATGTTATGAAAGTGCAGATTTGTGTTTGCTGAGAAAAGCAGTGATCTAATTTCTTTTTTTTTTTTTTCCCAAAATCATCCAAGGTGGCTGAGACGATTCAGACAACAATAAAATCTATAAATAGGAGATATAACAGTTATTTTCTAATGTGTAAAAACTTGTATTACAAAACTAGGAGCTGATAATACAGGCATACAAAACTGTGAGGAGATCAGAATGGTGTGTTTAAACCTTGCAACTGCATGTTTAAATGTGCAAAATTTTTTTACCAAATACCGGATTTTTATTCATCTTTATGCATGAAGTCTGAACAGCAACCAACATAAGATCCTTCCATTTGGTCCTTTAGAAGTGGCACTCTGCCCTGACTGATTTGAATGCTCTGCAATGCCTCCCACGTACCGACACTGCCGAATCTTTTGGAGCGGCATGCAGGGGCCCTGTCTGCAGCACTGCAATCCCCAGGACTCTAGACCAGGGGTGCACAGTTTGGAAAAAGGCAGGAGAATAGGACTCTTGCAGGTAACATGCCACAGCAGATTATATTGCACTGAATGATACTTCTTTTTTCTGTGTCAGGGACCTCTGTTGGTTGGGCTGTAGCTGCCAGAGGATCATCCACAGGATTTTTGTCTTTCCTTAACATTTCTGTGGGTTCACTTTGGTGCGTTTTGTAACTGAGCTAAGTCACAAGAGAAGTGCATCTTAATGGGGGTATTTCATTGTTTGTAATTAAAAGTCTTAGTCATAATTTGTAAACCAGGAGTCAATGAAGTGCTGAATGGTGTAGTGTAAGGTGGTCTCTTCTGCAGACTCCCCTGTTCAGGCTTTCTAGGCCTGATTTCTGCCTACCCAGTTAATATCACTGACTGTGCTACACTTACTTCTAATTTACACCAGGGTGAGTACATAAGAACCTTTGAGGCATTCCAGCCCCATGTTCAACAACTAATTTCTGCCTTTTTTAGAACAATGAACAAACATCGCAGACTGTAGAGGTTCCAGCTTTGGATCCTCTGCTGTTACAGTATCAAAATTTGTTTTATCACTGACCTGTTTGCTTGAATTGAAGGGTTTATTCTGATGGTGATTAACTTCTATGTGTTCACATAATCAGACACTTGAAAACTAATAAATTCCAAGTGTGATATTGCATTGCTGGAGGCAACAAAAGCTCAACATGACATGATGTAAAACATGATGTAAATATGCAAATTGAAATACAAAACAAAGAAAAACCAATAATATTATTCTACTTCACTTTCAGACTTTTAAAGACACTGTCTGACTGTCTTGTATCAGACAATTTAATTCAAAGGTATACATGAAACGAACGTACAGGACTGGACCCTAAAAGATTAAAATTAAAATATTTTAGGAGTATTTCAGTTTTTAAAATTTTTGCAGTGTTCTTTGAACTGATTTGTTTCCAAGGGAACAACAATCTGCAGTGCTCTAAATCTCTTTAATATTAGCATATCACAGGTAAGGAACCCACATTCCCTGGCAGTGTTCATCTTTTTATTTTGTTTGTTGGAATAGTCTTTCATTCATTTTTCGTTTTCTCCTTATCCTTCACAGTTTCATGTAATTTAATTTCCTTGCAGTATTAAAGTTACTCTTGACAAAAATAGTACCTGTGACACATTTCTAAGCGTTATTGACATAGCAATAGAAAATGAGAAATGTTTGAGGGATTTATTTTAGAACAGAAAGTAAGTCACAGGCTGTGCCATGTTGAAATACCATTTCCTCAGGTGCTGTCCTGGCTGGAACAGCTCTGTCTACACAAGGTTTCAATTCTGTTTAGTTTTTCAGTAGCAAACCTAAATCCAATCAGAGGGTGAAAAAACAAGAGAAAAGATTCGTGGGAATTTTGACTTTGCTGACAAAGGAAATCCACATGGGAAAAATTCCCACTAAGAATTTAAAGCCTAGTTCTCCAAAGGTTTTCTGAGTGGTGTAAAAGTATCTAGGTATTGTGCTCTGCTAACCTGGAAAACACAGTCTCACCTCCGTGGGAGCTGTACATAAATTCCTGTTGGCAGTTCAGGGGATCTTTTTGTGGTAAATGAACAACTGTACTTGGGAATATTTTATTGGGAGTGTGGAGACGTACGCTCAGCAGGCTCTATGTGTTACATACACTACAGTATTACCAACCCGTCACCTCACTGGGAATGGTTTGGGGGTTTCGGTATAAACAACTCTTGCAGAATTTCTTGAATGAAACACAGGCGTTTTTTATGAAGTGCTGAACATCCATTATAGAAAAATCAGATCCTGCACAAGACATGCTTTTTATCACAGAAGAATTCACTGTTTGTAAAATCTAAATTATGGGCCAGAACCAAATGGAAAATTAACGTTTATTGTGTGCTTTTTCACGCTGTATTTTACAATGGTATTTGTTGAGTTAGATACTGGTAAATGAATGAGGGTTCATTAGGGTTTTACTTGTTGGGTTTCAGTAGCTGTTAGTGCTCTTAACAGAATAAAATACTAGGTTTTTTAGAGTTTTAGCAGAATAAGTTCATTTTGCAGGCAAATTTATTGACTTCAGTAGCACAAATCTCAATAGAGTTCAGTTTCACTTACCAAATGTATTATTATTTTATGAGCAAGTTAATAAGAAATGCATGTTAAAGATGCTTCTTTTATAGTTAGAGGGTGAAAAAGAACTCTAAGCATGAATTTTAATTTCTCTGATCCTTGGAAGAACTTGTCCTGCATTTGGTACTAATTAGACATTAACTGGCAATGCTACTTATTTAGATAGGTTCGTTACGGTTGTATGTTGGAAGGGAAAATGTTTCTCCGTTGGCTCTTTTTATTAGTCTGAAATACTAACCAATATTGGATAGGGAAAAATATATGTCATGCCCAGGTCTTACCTATTGCACTGAACTTTTGAGGACTATTTAAGAGTATGTTCATTAAGATTGTTAGATGTATGCTTAAGATCCTAGAAGAAAAATGACCAAGTTACACAGTAATTTTGGCAATCCTTTGGTTTAAAATGAGTGAAATAAGAAAGCTCCTATTATCAAATCCGTAATAATTCAGCTCCCTAATAATTAGAACAGATATTAGAAAGGGATACCATTTTGTTACTGACTTCACAAGTTTTACCGTATCTTAGCTGTGCTGTAAAGAAAAAACACATTTTTCCTAGTAAAAAAACAAATAGCAGCTAATATAAGTTTAAAAGAAATTAATTGTTTTAGATTTTAAAAAATGGCTGATTAAAGAAGATATATTAACCATATTGAAGTTTGGGGTGCGTTAAGCAATGAAGATATCATGCAGTTTTTGTTGTAGTTACATTGACATATTCATAGTTCTTGGTCAACCAAAATGAGCAAAAAAACTTACTTCCTTTGCTCACTCTGTTATCAAAAAAGAGGCTCTTTAAAAGTACCTAATTAAACAGAAAAGATAACAAAGCAGAATAGCAAATCAATTAGCTTCTTGATAATATTTAAGCTGTGTTCTTTTTGCTGATTATATTATTTTGAAGTTTCCCACCTGTTGAACTCAATAGAAATTACTTCTTGAAATCACTGAAGTTTAGAAAAGCCGCTTTCCCGTAAATGCATTACCAGGCAGTGGGGAGGATTGTGTGCATGTGGAAGGCTGGGGAGATTCATGCATGTAATTCTGTAAAACAAAATCAATAAAGCTGATGACAGATTAAGTTGCTAAATTTTGTAAAACTAGACTACTGTTTGGGTCATCAGCACAGCACTATTGGATTTTCTATGGTTTAATGCTGAAAAACAGGATTATTGATTTTAGGATTTTCAGTGTATCCCCTCTGGGAGTTCTTAAGCAGTCTTTATAATTCTTCACACTTAAGTTGACAACTACAGTGACATAACTGTGTCCTTGCCTTAGTAATCATTTTGTAATCATATTGGAAAAGGCTGGAAATGGTTTATAAAATGATTATTCCAGACAAACAGGGGAACAGGAGGGTTGTCAGGATGTCGCTTCTTTGTCTGGTGGTCATTGCTACCTGACTGCCATCTTCCCTTGGAATTAACTTACAGTCACAGATTAAGACCTTTGACTGTCATAAATCTGCTTCCCAATATGTTTGACTGGCAGGGGAGTTCACAAGCCGTCCCGATATAAATAGGATTTTAGCACATCCGAAGTAAAACGGGCTGTTTTGCAGTTGACTTTGTTGGTGTATATTCATTGCTCCTCTCCCGATCCATGTGTATGCATGCCTGCGTGTGTATGCATGTGTGTGTGTACGTAAAGTAGAAGCTGAGATAGGCTAACAAAATGAACTACTGTATGCAAGAAATATATGAAGTGCACCCAGCTGCTGGTAGCAATTGCTACATGCAGTCCACTGATTATTGCACATATATCGAAGAGAATCAGGGTTACAGCAGTTGTGATGCTCAGGTCCTGCACAGTAACAACATATATATGGAACAGGCCTGGGCGGTGAATCAGCCTTATACCTGTAGTTACCCTGGAAACGTGTTTAAAAGCGAGTACTCTGACATGGACATGGCCCTGAATCAGTACAACCAACCTGAATTTTTCACAGAAGAAAAACCTACTTTTTCTCAAGTGCAGTCGCCATCGTACTCTCAGAAGAAAGGTAGGGGCATTTTATTTAAATAACAAAAAAAAATAATCTCTGTTTTTGTTTTTGTTTTGCTTTAAACTTACAGTTGCATCAGTTGGCTCAGATGCATCTTTGAATGTGAAGGCTGCCTGTTCAAAATTGAAAGCAGCAGTAACATAGGTTGCTAGGTGATTGTAAGGTTTTCGGTGAGCGATGAGGATTTCCAAGCACTTTTTCTTAATCTATAAGAGACATTTGCAAATATATTGCTTTTTTTTTTTTCTGCTTTCCTGGGCTATTAAGTTCCTTTGCTATTCAACAGTGAGCTCGATAAGAAAGTTTCTCTTCTGAAATGTCGTCATTATATATTCTGCATCTTAAAGCTATGTTTCTGGTTACATGCAAACTGTGTAAGTCCTTGTTTTCAGTAAATGTGAACTCTGTTTGCTCAGCAACTCAGGCAAAAGATTTTGAAAATAGGACTGTAAATATGTATGGGAAAATGATTGTGTTTAAGTTACTATCTTCTAAATGAAAACCACGAGTTTCTGATTATGCAGAGCAAAAATGACTGAAAATTCAAGAATATATCTATGCAAGAAAGATGACTTTGCATCCAAAAGATTGCAAATCCAAATCAGTATGTTTGTGAGACATGTGCAAAGTCTGGTCCCTCAGGGTTAAATCATTGCTGGTTTTTAGAATTTATTCTTTTGCTTTCAAGTAAGCAAAGGAGATTTTACAAGAGCCCAAAATACCAACAAACACTTGGAAATGTTTTCAGTGTGGTTTGTTTTGAGCTCGGACAACTGAACTGATGCATACGAAGTATACATTCTCTGTGTTTCTTTAAAATCATTAAATTATTAAAGAAGAAAAATAAACAGTATGTTATTCCAAAATAATGTTCTTTTCTGATAAGACCAAATTTTCTGTATGCAGTTTTCCAAAATCCAGATAAATCTGATGTAACTAGAGAGATAGAGGAAACACCATTTACTACTTTTGAAATATCTTTGTAGTAAAAAGTAGACTGTTTAACTTTATTAACTACATGGAAAACTGAAATATTTTCCTTTAGGCAAAAAATACTCATTAACCCTTCAAGCAATAAATCTGTATGATTGATAGAAAAATGTCTTAATTTTATACTTTGAACAGCATCATATTTCATAATAAAGAAAATTCTTTTTAAAATCCTTCTTGGAAGCTGTAAAAACATGATCAAATTGTAGGCTAAATATGGTTGTGGGTAATGTATATTTTTGTGCTGTGCAACATTTTAAATGCTTTTTAGGGTGATTTATCTGCTGTTGGCTTTTAATTAATGAATTCATAGCCTTTGCAGACTTTTCCCGTGTCTTATTTTTGTTTAAAGAAGAAGTTTATCTCAGGATTAACTTAGAAAAAATAAAGACTTGCTGTTGCAAAGTCACTGAAGGAATACATTTTTCGTTATGTTAAAGGTTATAAATAATAATTGATACACCTAGATCAGAGCTTTATGTTATTTCAGTACTCAGAAACCCGATATCTGCCCCGTGTAAAGTTTTTGTACTTATTTGTTTGAAAGAATACAGAGTTGTTTTTAAAAACTGCTTGTCTGCCCTTGTTTTCTACCACCTCAGTTTCACTAAGAAATGGCGGTGAATTTCGGTGGAAGCCGACTCTTGAGCAGGCTTTTAATTGATCATTCACAGAGATTGAGCAACGTGCTCTGGGGTTCTTTAGAGCCTTATTACTGTGATAATCAATAAAAAGTGGCCTCCCTTCTGTCAAACCTATGCAAATGCTGAGTTTGTTAAGCAGAAGAGATCTAAACTACATGGAACATGTGCATCTTCTCTTTTCTTCTTTTTTTTTTTTTTTTAATTTCCATCTTTTAAGCAAGCTATCGTAAAATTAACGAATCTTTTAATCCTGTCCTGAGAACAGAAGGCTTTTCACAGGGCATGTGTGTCTGTATTGATCCAGAATTGATTGGGGGACCGAGTGAGTTTGTTAGAGAAGCCTTGGTAATAGCCCATTAAAACAAAATTAAGTCCCTAAACAGGTGTTCATGAGGAGTCTTGATTGTTGCAGTTGGTATTTTTGTTAGTCCCCTAAAATTTGTCATAATCTCAATAATGTGCTGTTCAATTCAGATTGTACTTTACAGTAGCACATGGACTCTTTTCCTATCACAACTCTTGCTAGTTACTGAATGGTTAAAAAGTCTTGTTTTACCTCTGGGAAGAAAAAGAAATCAACATTTTATATGCTGAAAAGCTTATAATTTATGAAAGGGTATTTAATTACTTCTCTATTTTTTTGTCACTTTGAAAGAATTCAGAAAATAACTTGAAAAACAAGAACCAAAGACACCAGCAATGTGTCACTAAGGGAAAAAAAATAAGCATTTATAAAGCATAGCCAGTTATTCTAACTATAAGGAAGCTGCTTCAGTTATTACAGTACATTAAAAACTATTATTTCCTGACTATCTGTCAGAAATTCTGATGAAAGAATTAACTTTTAAAGAAAAGAATTGTAGTCCAGAAAATCAAGAGGTGGAGATGTGGGTTTAGCTTTGCATCTACTTCTTGCTCCATTACCTTTTGTGCTCTGGTGTACACTGTTAAAAGGTGACAGCACAACATTTGTGCAAGAGCTTACTGTTTTATTAAGGAAGCCCTTTCAGGCCTGATCCTGCCCTAGGTAACAGGCAGCCAGATACACTTTGTTTTCTGCATAATGCTGTGAAATCTGATAAACAGCACAGGGCTCATCGTTGTGAGAACAAGGTGCTATTCTCTGTTTCGACCCAGAGAGCTTAAACTGGAATATTTTTCCCCTCATACAGTGCTGCCAGCCATGGTGAGCTTGCAGCATTGCATGCTGGATGGGTGATGCTCTGGGGGAGCCTGTGTCCCCCTGCCCTTGTGCAGAGGCTGAGCAGACAGGCAAAAATGTCCCTGGATCTCCTCACACCACCTATGCTGTGAGGAGGAGTACCCAGCGACAGGGAGGAGAGTCATAATGCAGTTAGGAAGGTACAAAAGAAATATGTACAGGAGTCCAGAAACCTCAGTCTCCCCACATTTGGTGTCTGCACAGTGTTTTGGACATTGGGACAACACAGGAGAAATGCCTGCAAAGTTAAAACTGGGATGAGAGTTGGCTTTCACTTTCCTTTGCACAGCAATTTCCTGGATGAGGTTAATGAAAGATGTCCATAGGTGTCTATGAGGTTAGGCTTTAACTTCAGATTCTGTGGGGGTGGAGAGCACTAAGCAGAGGCTGCCCCCCAACCAAGGGTTTGCAGGGGGCAATTCTTGAGTTTAGGCTGTAGCTGAGCCGGCTCCTCATCTCTGCAGCTCACCTTGCTTCCCAGATACCAGTGAGGTACCAGTGAGGTTAATGCCATCTTTTGAAGGGCCCTTGGTATGGTGGGAGAGCAGGACTTTGAAAGTTGTTGTTGTTATTTATATAATTCTATTTGCCATAATTATTTCCTTTTCTATTTTGTCAGGCAATTAATGTGCAGCTGAGAATACGTTCTGTGTGAGTGCTAGAGTACACAACTGAATTAGTCCCAACCGAGTTCTCAGCAGTGTGAAAACATTAGGGTACTTTTTAAACAGCTAAGAAAAAGTAACATGAAGCTTATCCCAAAACGTCGTCTCATCAATGCAGGGAGTGTGTGTGGATATAATCAATTTGCAGAAACACTGAGAATTTGTCATCCTGGTCTTTGCAGCAGAGCAGCTCCCAGGATGTTAATGATTATTCAAGGCTGAAAAATATTAATTTTGCTCTTGACCACCCATCTAAGGAAATAGCACTAAGAAAAATTCTGTAATCCATTGCATAAACCATTATGCATTTGGAGTTACGTTTCTTTCATAATGAAAAGTCAATGGAAAGAATGTGTCTTCATCTCTTTTACTGTAACCTTTCCACAACAAGATGAAGGATGAGAAAGTGAAGTAAGTTATACTTTGCTTTGTTCGCTGAGGCTTAGATTTCTAAATAACTAATAAAATAAATAACTTTCTTGCAGTAGTAAGATATTGTCTCTAAAAACATTTAAATAATTTGAGAGGTGGGAAGATGGCATGATCTGACCCTTAAAGTGGTGTGTTTTGTACCTGTAGTTGGTAATGGCTGGAGGTACAGTACTGATTGCAAAAGTTTATGTGATAACACAGTTTGGGCTAAAATGTTTTCAGCACATTCTCTGCAAAAGCACTGTTGTTGATAAGGCTTCTGACTCAGCCTAAGGAAGAGAGCTAATACACGGAAAAGTCATTGAGAGAAAAGGGACTGTAAAATTTTTCAGATTCGATCTTTGCAGAATCTTTTGACAAATTTTAGTAATTTCATAAATCAGAGAATGTCAACAAAGATCAAAATTGAGCACAAGCAAGCCAGTTAGCTAACAAGAAAAGTGTGAATCTGTTCAGCAAGATTCTCAGTGCTTCCAAGCTCGAAGGAGAAATAAGCCATTTTTCTCAGTGGGAGTAATTTAAAGAAAGTGGGAAACAAGGATCAGTGTATCCACCCAGCCTTTCAGATCAATGTTGATAATAGCACAAATAAGAATGGAGTATGCTTTTTCTCTCTCAGCTCTATGCTTTCACCAACAAACACTCCATTTAAGCTTTTTCTGCACAAGTGTGTCAAGGATGATGTATGGCTGGTCCTTGTAATTTTTTATAATTTGTAAAGAGTTCAAGGTGACTATGAAAGCAGTAGAACAGCAGTACAAATTTACATTTCAGTTTTAATACAGTTGGGGGTTCTCAAGGTAGTAATTAATTTCATCTTTTTCGTTTTCATACTGCAATGAGGAGTCCTAACTCCTCATTTTAGTGAGTGGTCTCTAGTCATGCAAACCATACCAGATGGGGGAAAGAAAGGTTTCAGTATTTAATACATGACTCTACCAGTGTATAGTGAAATTAAAATACTGAATAATGGTCTTGAAATGTAAGTGTCCTTCTGCAATAGCAAAAAAATGGCATTTTCTGCCTGCAAGCTATAAATCTATGGTGGATTAGGACAAGCTAATAATGAACATCTGGTAGACAGGCATAATTTGTTTGCATCGGTGTTACTCATATCCCTGTTTGGTAGTCAAATACCATTTGGTTCTACAATTTTTTTAAGGTGTGGATTAATTCCCTAGGCAAATATCACATTATCTGTACAGACCTGGAGATATAAAGTATGTGCAATGATAATTGAACAAAACTGAAATCGGTTCTTTTCTTAGAATATGCTTCTGTTGTTGTTGTTGTTGTTAATGTGTACCCGGTACAGGGGGAAAAGAAACACTATAATTTTTCAGAGTTTGTTATAATTGAAATAGTTTTTCTTTGCCTTGTTGCATGGAGGAATAGCCACTGAGTCTCTCATTTGTGTCTCTCCAGCCCGCTACACTGTGCAGGGTCATATATGCTGCTTTAAGGCATCATTCCTGCAAATGGTAATTCAAGAGTGCATGCATACAGTATTAATGAAGGAGTACCTCAGATGACTGCATAGGTTAGCAGATCTCCTTCTGTCCTTATGGCTGCTTGGGGCAGACTCATTGTGCATTTTCCTGTTGAAGGGAATTGTTTCCTGCCATACCTCTACAAAGCTACAGTTGTGATTTAAATTGCTCTCAGGGTTGGCGATAGTGGATTATATGACATATTCTTCCAGAGAGGGGCAACTTGTCTTGCTGTGTGCTTAGACTTGCCAAGACAGTAAGATTAGGCAGACTGGCAGGTGGGAGTCTGGGAACCAAAGGTGTTACTTTAGGCTACAGGGGAAACACCAGACATGGCAGATCAAGGTCATTCACTGTTATTCTCCACTCAAAACAAAGATTCAAGGTGGGCATTGAGATAAACAATGTCAAGTCATACTTAACGGATAATTAACTTGGAAGATCATACAGGATGCAACACATGACAGTCCATGAGGATGCTGAATAGAGCAGACAGAAACTTGAAACAACAAGGAACAATATTGGTTGTTTTGTACAGTTCGGTGAGGTTGGTGTTGCTCTTGAACAGTTCCTCTTAGCTATTTACTTAAAAGGTTTTGACCAAGAAAAAAAAGATAAATTATGAGTACCTGAAATAGTAACCTACCTGACGTTCCCTTGAGATTTATCAGACATTCTTCTGTAGTAGGAGAGCACCTGGGTTACTCTGTCCAGACAGGATCTGCTTTTCCACATAGGCATTTTTATTTTTGCTTCAGTGTTATTACACACACGTGAAGCAAAAGTACTTGTTGATATGAAAGACATTTTACTAATAGTGCTGCAAAGAGTGAGACAAGTCTGTTGCTCTGCCCCTTCCTCAAAACATTTAACAGACAACTCTGCTGCCATCCACGGCTTCCCAAAGAACCTCCACGGCATTCATTTCTTCTGTGCTAGTACCATGTTTAGAAAAACAGTGTCGAATTTCTTCCTGCTAATGCTGTTTCTAACTCTGAGAAGCAGAAAAAATGTACTGAGTCTGTTTATCTGCACATCTTTCAAATGAAATTGTATTGAATTTATACAGAGGTCATACAGGATATTTGCAACTACCAGAGATTACTTAGAGTGGACATTCGTGTTTATCAGAACTGAATGTAAATCCACGGTCTCCTTTTGCAGTGATGTCTGTCTGAATTATATCTTTTAAAAATGCTACTGAAGGTCTAGTGTTCCCACTCTAGCTGTTTCTGACCCCATTAGCTGATGGAAGAAGTGTTAAAAATATAGAAAACTGTAATAGAAAGAAAAAATATGTGTATTGCATAGTTTTGTTGCCAATGATTTCTTGGGATAAGATTTTTCTATTCATGTTTCCTATTGAATCCCTTGAAGGGAAGTGTGTGCTTCCCTTGTGACATGGGCTCAATCCTGTGGAAGTACTGAACATAATAATTCGGTCGCCTAAGTACGTGGCACTTAATGATTCTGATGCAAGAAAATTGGAAATGTGGTTACATGTAAGGATGCCATTTCTGACTAGGAGTGCCCATAGGATATTGTGTCTTCTGCCAGATTGGAAACTGTTTCTAATATTGGATAAAGTCATAAAACTCCAGGAAGGAGATGGACAGCAGTGGTTACATGCATGACCTTCCTTAAATGTATACATTTAAGGAAGCGGTTTAGATAAGTGGTCTCCTGCTCCTCCAGCAGAACAAGTTGCCATTAAATGAGCAGCACTAACCAGCTTGTATAATTAATGAAATATCGAGGCATTTAATTCAGAAGCAATTCTTGAGGAAGCTAACCAGGGATACTGAATTTTAGAGGACACAGTTTATGCTATGCAAAGTCTGTGTTTCTTGAATAGCAGTAACCAGCAGTAACAAAAAGCCTTTGATCTTTATGAGAAATTTTGGGGGAAATTCTTCATCCCTATGCTGCATCTTCTGCCCACTGTATCAGCTTTATGTTGTGTATGTGTTGCATGTGCAGAGGCAGGTGTGAGTAAAGTGGGGGCAGGATGGAGATAATAGCCTCTGCTAATCCCCCACTGGCATAGTATCTATTAGGAGTCAGTGATGTAATTAGAGTTGAAACCCTGCTGTCTCTCATCCCTCAATGTCACATGGCCACCAGTCTATCCAAGCATAACTTGTTCATCATGGAGAAATGTAACCTGAATATAAATCTGGTCTTTTGCTGTCTTGTAGACCGGCTTGATACAACATTAAGATCTCAGCTCATTCCCCCACTCCTACCTTTCAGATGTCAGTAGGAATATTGGCAGACCTGAGATGCCCGTATCCAGGCATGGCTTCTGAGTACTACTGCTTCCTTGTTTTAGAGAAGAGGGATATATGTTCCTCTGTAACTTGAGGTTCTCATTACACTCAAACTAGGCCATACAAATGCTTTTCGCCTTCTTTACTTTCTCCTGATTTACTCACCAGCCTCCATAAAGTTTAAGCATTTTCAGTTCAGTTAACTTTAGTGTTCTGTCTCTGATTTGGGCTTTCCTTTCTGGAGAACCTCTGGAAGCATAGCCTTAGGAAGGCACTTAAACTGTCTGTTTACTGAGCTGATCCTCTGGCATGTTAGTTGCAGGAAGATGATGGCTGCCCCTCTTGCAGCATCCCCCAACAGCCTTCTGCTGCTCTGACTCTTGCTGCAGGTTGCCCTCCAAGTGACTGGTGTCCCAAGCCCCCAAGCAGTACCAACCCATGCTGCTGTGAGGGCTGCATAAAGACAGCAAGCTTCATGACTGGCCTCGTGTGGTGCCACAGATGGATTCAGCAAGCCAATGGCAAGGGATGGTGTTACAGGCAGCTGCATCCAAAGGGCTCTCCTTCATTGCACTCATAAACTCCACTCAGACAGCTGGCAGTTGATGCAAAACTGGGAGGAGCGGCTGGAACACCAGATGGGTGTGCTGCCATTCAGAGCAACCTAGGCAGGCTAGAAAAATGGGATGAGAGGAATCTCTTGAAGTTCATCAAAAGGAAAGGCCAAATTCTGCACTACAGGAGGAATAATAAACGCAGCAGTGGAGGCCCAACTGGCAGGAAGGTGCTTTGCGCTGAAGTTCTTGGGGGTTCCTTGTGGGTAGAAAGTTGCATATAGGCCAGCAATGTGTCCTTGAAGCAAGAGAGGTAAATGGCATCCTGGTCTGCTTTAGGAAAATCATCACCAGCAGCTTGAGGGATGTGATCCTTCCCTTCTGTTCAGCTCTAGTGAAACACATCTGCCGTGTTGGGTCCAGTTCTGGGCTCCCCAATACAAGAAAGACACAGACATCCTGGAGCAAGCCTACCAAAGGGCCACAAAGATGATGAACTGGAGCATCAGTTCTATGAAGAGTAACTGAGAAAGCTGGGAGTCTTCAGGCTGGAGCAGAGAAGGCTCAAGGGGGCTTATCAGTGTGTGTAAATACCTGATACCCATACTGTAGAAGACAGGGCCAGACTCCTGTTCCCAGTGACAGAACAAGAGGCAATGAGCACAAATAGAAAGACGGGGAGTTCCTTCTGAGAATAATAAAATAGTATTTTCTTTTCACTATGAAGGTAACAGAGCAGAGCACTTCCACTGATTGCCCAGAAAGGCTGTAAAGTCTCCATCCCTGGAGATACTCAAAAGCTGTCTGGGCATGGTCCTGGACAGCTGGCTCTAGGTGGCCCTTTGTTGAGCAGGGCTGTCGGAGCAGTTGACCTCCAGAAGTGAATTCCAACCTTGGCCATTGTGGGATTCTGTGAAATGTTTACTACACTCCAGTAATCTTACACAGTTATACAAATAGATGCAGTTTCCTCTCTCCTCTTAAAGGGAATCTGAGATCTCCATGTTACATCTTCACAGTGAGATTTTTCAGAAGGTAAAGTTCCAAACCATAAGTCCGTGAGTCATGGAAACATTGATTTTGAAAGGTTTGTATTTTACCCTGTTTAAAAGTTGTCTGTAGTTACAATTACTTTTTGCTTGCCATTGGAATTGTTTTGGTTTTTTGCTCAAATTGAAAATATGTTTGTGTTTTCAAAACAAATGTCATTGTGGGAAAAGAAGCAAGCATTGCCATTTTTTTCACAGCAGGAATATTTTCACTGGCTGGATCTGGTAAACCACTTCAGAAGAGAAAATTTCATTCTAACACGTACATGTACACACACATATTTGAATGTACACAGACATATATTTTAATGTCCATGTATTTTGCTTTAAATTCAGGCTATGTTAAGTATTCTTGTGGAACACATTCAGGTCAGGCATCATCAGTACAGCTTGGTCTATTTGTTGCTAGTACCTCTCTGCTTTGAAACAAACCATCTGCCAGTAAATATTTCTTACTACCAAGTCCCCCAGTCACACTGAAACCTGGGATCTCATCTGCAGTGTAAAAGTATACTGAGTTTTTTTCTGATATATAGAACAGAAATATATTGTGTATCTTAACTGTTATTTTATTATTTCATATCAAATCTTTTGACGTAATTAATATTTTCTGAGGTAGTATTTCACTCAGGAGAGAGAAATCGTGTTCCAACTTTTCCCTCTTGACCAGTAGACACTGAATCAATCTGAAGTGTAGAAGATCTTATAGACTGTGTTTAATAAAGTCTGTAACATATTATGAACTATTATTCAGGAAATTCAGTGAGTTCAGAAGTATGGCACTGGTAGACAAGATCTGCAGTGAATTTTAATGCAATCTTTTTATATCAAATGTATCATATAATTTTATATGGAGTTTACATGCCACATCCTCTTTTTCTTTGCAGGGTATATACCCAGTTACTTAGACAAGGATGAGCTATGTGTAGTATGTGGGGACAAAGCCACCGGATATCATTATCGCTGCATCACTTGCGAAGGTTGCAAGGTAAATGGCACGGTGGGAAAGTGGGAATCAGAAATAGCTCTCCAGCTCCTCCATTATACAGACTTCCTGAACTGTGCTGTCAAATCAAATAAAGACAGATTAGAAGCTAATAAGAACATCCAGTACTGATGATAAGCTGTATCTGGCGGTGCTGCTGCTCTTCATATGCATAAGGAATATAGTTGATTTTTGCCGTGTTTGCTTCTGAAAAGAAAACAAGAAATTTAGATTGTTGTTGTTGCTGTTTAACAGTTAGCTTCTGAATTTCCATTTTTTAATGTTTCTTTAGTCATGTTCTCAGCCAGAGTACATCAGCATGTTCCCAGCAACTCCACTGAAGCTGTTTATGCAATAGCTGAGGTTCTGCTTATGGCCATGAAGAGTCTGTAGTGATTAGCAGTGTTCCAGTGCCTCTCATCATCCCTGTGAAGAAGCGAAAATCAACATCCCTTCCACATGCTCATACTGCTTTGGGAAGCATTGACACCCAACTAAAATAGTTTCAAAAAGACTTTGACTTCTTCAACCTAAGCATAGTGAAATGTGCTTTCAGCCCTAAAATGCATCTCCAAGACTACATGCAGAATTAAATTAGAAAAGAGATTGCTTTGGGCAAGTAAATAAAAAAATTG
Source organism: Daphoenositta chrysoptera (assembly GCA_013397915.1). NCBI lineage: Eukaryota > Metazoa > Chordata > Aves > Passeriformes > Daphoenositta > Daphoenositta chrysoptera. The sequence goes on along the minus strand of VZRO01000464.1, from coordinate 934,757 downwards.
CGTAACAGAATCGGGCACATCTTACAATGATTTCACTGACATGAATTTGCCTGAATAGCTTGAGATTCTGTAAGAAAGCTATTCTTTCCTGCAGAAAATAAAAAAATACTGTTTTTATAAATGAATGGGACCACACATGTCTTGGGCTAGCGTCATGAGACTAAGCCACAAAAGTCTCATTCTGTTCATCTACAAAGTCCGGAATATTTGGATCTGAGATTTTGGGTTTGGACTGGCTTTAGAGTCCCTCATCACACGAACTCTTGTGTTGAAGTAGTTCCTTTGGATGTACATCATTGCCTTAGGTTACATTTATGAAATGCACAGAGACCTAAATATCCTATGTATAACAGATTCATGGTAATATTCACAATGGTTTTATACATACACTTATATACAATGTATAAAAAAAAAACACTTGTACCTTTAAAAAGAACTGTGGATCTGCACAAGTGATTCTTACACGTTTGCATCCTGTATAGCAGGATGATATTGTATGATAACAATACATAATATGTATGGATGCAACTTAATTCAGATATAATGGGCAGTAAGCAGCACTGTGGCATTATGAAGTATACTTAGCTCCCAGCTGAACAGCTGTATCTCTTGCCAGCTTTCCTGTTAAGGTTTTCCTTACTTCAACTCAAGTAGTTCTTTTTATGCCTACCAGCTATTTTAGAGACATAGCATAGAAATCTGCTTTTATCTTCAGATACAGTTCTTCTGTCTGATGTACAATTTAAAATAATGCTTATGTGCACAAGGAACTGAGCTAACAATTTGCAAAAAGTAATTAGTTTCTTGGGGGAGCTGCATACACATTTCAAGTTGTATGATTTATCAGCGACGTTATATATTTTATCAATACACAAAATATATAGTAAATTTTCAATTAATTTGTCATTTACTAGTTGCTTCCACTCAAAGTGACTTTAGTTTGGTAGCAAGAATAATCAGGGCTGACAGCCAAAGATTTGCTTTGGCAAGTGCTTTTGTGAACAAAGCACCCTCACACATAATTTCTGAAGAGTAAATTGTGAGGAATTTAAACACAAATAAATGAACAGTTAGTTCTAACATCACTGAAATGTTTTTCCAGACTTTACCCATTGCACCTACTGCTATATAGGTGTGTAGTAAATGAGTTTAAGAAGAGTTACTGCCTACAATACCATGTGCTTTCTTTTATTGATGAAAACACTTCTGTGGTAAAGTGTTTGGACAGATACAGAGAGCAGCTTCCTTAACATATTGTATCTAGAGATGAGCAAAGAAGGTTCTTTGCAAAAAGTTTCTGAGAAATGCAAAGAAATGAGAAGGTGAAAAGGGCTGACCCAACACAGGTGATGGAGAACCTTGCCATCATAAAGCTACAGCTACATTAAATGCTGTGCAAGGTTTGGAAAACAGCTCACTTGCTGAGATTCATTAGAGATTTTTCCATCTCTGGCTGTAACTATTGATAGCCCTGTGATCCTGGTTGTCCACAGCCATCTTAGAGGCAGATCCTGTGTCTGGGAATTCATCACAGGGTAGAGAACGGAACCAAAAACGGGTGTTCAGTACATGAGAGTTTGAGACTTATTCCAAACCCCACATAAGATTATCTTGCCCGTGGTTTCCCGGATTTTATCTCAATGCAACTGGTCCCAGTCTTGCAAAGGCTCACACACCAACTTTATGCCACTCAGTTTAATTAACACTTCAGATCTTAACGTAATTAAGGAAGAAAGAGTTGTACTCTTAGCTCAAGCTGAATCTTGTAAGATAAAACTCTAATGAGGACATGGCTCTTTATTGTCTTCACAGGAGTTAGGAGTACAAGCTGAAATAAAGAGTTATCTGTACATGTTAATTCAACATTCTGTGTTAAAAGAAATTGCACACTGCTGTAAGATTTTACTGGGTGTTATTTAACATGATTTAAAAACAGACCTTTCACCTACTGAAGTGAAGAGACTATTCATTAGATAAAATACCAGCTCAAGAGAGTATTCATAAGGTAAAATCTCACTTGAATTTTACCATTGTTTTGACTGAAACCGAAGCCATTCTCTGCAGCCTCAGTCAAACAGGACCAGGGTGTCAGTGTGTTCTCTGTGTCAAGGTGATCCCAAGCTGCATTGCTGAATGTAGATGGTCTCAAATAATGATGAAACTTGAAATTTAAGTGAAGTCTAAATTTCTTGCTTTTATCTTGTTCATATCTTGCAGTCTTGGGGAGCTTATCCAGCCCTTGCAAAAGTCAGTGAGAAAAGTCATGTTGAAATTAATACCAGGATTACGTCCATAATGTTCAGAGACAAATTTTATCTGATTTCTTTACCTACAGCGAGGTTTTATGGGGTGTATAAGTGAGTGAATTCAGTGGAATTGCATTAATTCATATGGTCTTAAGATCTGTTTAAATTTGCAATATAGATCTGTATTATGATAAATTAGATAGATAGATAGATAAAGAGAGGAATCTTGGGTGGTGATGGGGCTTTTGAAATTTTGTGATAAATAGAAATAAATTCTGCTTCTCAGAAATAATTTACAAATTAGGGGTCCACTGTTTAGAACCAAACTCAAAGATTATCTAGACTGTATTTGCAAAATCTTTGTTTTTCCCAGATTTGGTTGGTTCATTGGTTGGTTATTTGGCTTTTATGTAAAGAAAGGAGTAGAACTGTTTGTCCTCAATCCTTTAATAGCACAAACACACCACCATTCTTACTATTTGCAGAAGCTGCTCTTTAATTAAAACTATGTGTATGCCTTTTAATGTCCTTCAAAATGATTATAGAGTTTGGAAAGGGGCTCAAAATATAATACTTCATATACAAAAAAATTAACACATAAGACTACAAGAAGACATGTACACAGTGTTTGTGCCTCAAGACAGCATTACTTGCACCTTTACTTACCTAAGTCTATGTCTATATGTTTTTAATTTTTAAGGAAAATCAAGAGAAATGCCGCACACTGAAAAACTGGTTTGAGAGCTTTGAGAGTTTCAGGGAATGAAGTGTGTTATCTTACATACCTAGGTACATGCCTAACAAACCAAAGCAGCTCCCAATTTTTAAAAATTGCTCAGTGCTAATGTTTTCCAATGTATTTATTTCTTGCACTTAGGGTTTTTTTAGAAGAACCATTCAGAAGAACCTCCATCCAACCTATTCCTGTAAATATGAAGGAAAATGTGTGATAGACAAAGTAACAAGAAATCAGTGCCAGGAATGTCGCTTCAAAAAATGTATCTTTGTTGGCATGGCAACAGATTGTAAGTATATTTTCCTGGTTTTCTTTCTTTTATCTTTTTTTTTCAGTGTCTGTGTTTGCTTAAAGTATGTTGATTGATGAAGCTTGTTAAAGTAAAGTAGAACTGCCAGCACTTTTCTGGTTTTAATAACTTGTACCAGGGAATTGCACTCACTGCATTAAGCCACTTTCACGGGGCTGTAATTTTTTGTTTATCCTTCATCAGGCTGCACCTTCTCCTGGCCTTACCAAGCTGAGTAGCAGTAGGAATGTTCACTCTTTGGAGGAGAGGAGGGAGAAATGCATCTGGATGGACACTTTGCTTGAGATAAAAACATCTTGTTTAGAAAATTCTGGAGGATGTGAAATTGAATGTCATTGTATGAGTCATCCTGCAGTTGTTTGTTTTATTTTTAGCCCTGAAGAAGTTATCTGCTGCAAAGATTTCGACTCTCATTCTAAAGAACTAGAAAATATGGCTGTAAGATTAACCCTTAGGGGTCTTTTCCTGCTGTTGCACAGGGATTTACACCAATAACTTCAATTACTACAAATGGGAGGAAGTCACATAAAACCCCCAGAAGTCACATAAATCCCCTTGTGCCTTCATGGTTGTTGCCAGTATAATCCTTTGCAGAATAACTCACAGGGAAACAGGCCCAGTAAACAACAGATAAATTGTCTAACTTAGTATTTTCATTGTTAATGTAATGTATAACAGTTCCTTCTGTCTAGAGGGAAATAGAATAAAGGAGACAATTTCATTGTGGCCAGGTAGACCTTCAGGAGAGGGGCTGGATGCCAGTGAAGTGGTGAGCAGAGCAGCCCTGGGGCCTGTGTATCTGGAGTCACTGGAAGTAACAGGACGCTACAGGAACACCTTGTAGCCACTGGTGGGGATTAGGGAAAGAGCCAAAGGCAGGTTGGTCTGATTGTGCCATGCTTCAGGCAGATGAGCCTTCTGTGAATAAGTGCTCCCACTTTCTTCAATCCATGTTACCTTCAGCTGGCTTCCAAAATGTTCTGCACTTAGAGCAGTGAGTGTGAGCGTGCTGGTACGACTTTAAAGCAAACAGAAGTGCATCTTTCCCAACATGGATTACTCCAAGTCTGTTGTAGGAGCACTTTTACACCTCACAAAGTTTTGCATTTTAGTTTTATTGGTGGAATACCCTGAGGGCAGTGGCAGTATACAAAGCATTACTGGGAGGGTAAGCCATTCTTCGCTATCCAGGCTTCTGAGAAAATAAAGTTTGAAGGGAGAAATAAGAGAACTGTCACAACTGTGGGTCTTGCCAAGGTACTTCCTTACTGATTAGTTAAGGTGTTTGTAGCCAACTGGTACCTCAGGCACAGAAAAGACCAAAGTTCTGACAGCCTTAAGAGCTTCCTGACATTTTTGTATGTTTTTTCCTCTGCTAGTGGTGTTGGATGACAGCAAGAGGTTGGCAAAGAGGAAGCTGATAGAAGAAAATCGAGAGAAGAGACGCCGGGAAGAGCTGCAGAAAACCATTGGGCACAAACCAGAGCCAACAGATGAGGAATGGGAGCTCATCAAAATTGTTACTGAAGCACATGTGGCCACCAATGCACAAGGAAGCCACTGGAAGCAGAAAAGGAAATTTCTGGTAAGGGCTGTAGCCTTGTACACTGCTCTTGAAGCCATGTTCTGTTCTTTCTTCTGCCTTCCCAGCATTGCAAACCAAGAGAGATTTTATCTGCCAGTGTACTGATGTTTATGGGAAAAGGATGATTTTACGTAGTTATTACTTCCTTTTTCATGCCTGAACCTCAGTGTTTGATCAGACCATGTATTTCAAAAGATAAAGAGCATTTTGCTATGTTAAGGCTTACTCAGCTGGATACTTTTATTGTGCTATGATAAGAAAAAGTTGAAAAATTATTTCAGTCCTGATTAAGAACAGAGGCAGTCTATAATGCATACTCTGTATCTTTTTTAGTATATTCTTTCTAGGGATAGTTGTCTTTATTAAGAACTATCATAAAACATCAAAAGTGTTACAACAATATAAAGTTCTAGATGAAAGCTGGTATGTTTTTGTTAATAACTCATGGGTTTTGCCTCTTTTGGTTAGTGGTGAATACATTAATGGAAATAAATTAGGCAAAGAAAATTAATTTCAGTGAGAACAGGATGATACATACACTATACCATTGGGATTTCAGCCTACAAAACAACTTACATTTTCATCCTATAACTAAGGATCAGAAAATAAATGGTGATTTGTGATGGTCAACCTTAAAAAAGGATTTATTTGATTTTTCTAAATCAATTTTTAAAGGAAATAAATGCAGAATGCAAAATGCTTACACAGCACAAAAGAGGGATTATAGACTGCATTTCAGGAATACACAGGGGTCTTTAACAGTCTCTGTATACCAAATCAGAGAGAGCACACTCATCTTTTTGCAAGCCTAGGCTCCTACTGCGTCATTCACCATGGGAATTTCAACTCACTGTTGAATTGCTGAGAAAAATTATGTATTCAAAGCAGCTGATCTCTTTTATAATGTTGGGGTTTTTTTAATTCCAGTGACACCATTTAAATTTCAGTATGAATGGCTCGTGTTCATAGTACTCTACAGGCAGGAAACCACAGCCAGTTGTCCCTGGCAAGAAGCAAGAGAGCGTTTTCCAGGGGTGTTGCAGAGCAAGGTTTGCAGTGCTGGTTTGAGCAGATCAAGAAGCAGCTGCAGTAGTACTTTTGGTTGCTTAGACAGGAGTGCTGTTGTTTGGGTGTCACCTGTTTTGGGATAAAGCCTGGGGAGCTCGAGGTTGGGGCTGGGAATGAGCTGTTGAAGAAGATGACAGGAGAAGATGACAGCCTGCTCCAGGAGCTATGGATCTGTCCTTATGCAGCTGAGGCTGGTTCTTTGACAACAGGAACTTCACTGAGGTCTGGACCTCTTCTCCTGTTGAGTCAGGTGGCAAGGGCTCCCCTCCAGTGTGTTAGTTTTAGCTGGCTCTCCTGACTTCTTCTGCCTTTCCCAAGAAAATGCTGTGCTCTTTCTTTTTCTCCATAACAATGGTTTGCGTGGGTTTAAGCATTTGGTCTTTTTGCTTGGAAGTGATGAAGGTTGTTTATCATGAGCACACAGACAATGTGGTTTAGTTACCCAAGACTCAGGGAGGGAGAGAGCCTAGAAATGAGTTTTTTAGTAGAAACCATCAGATAATTGAGCCCAGTCCTCTTCATTGTTCCTTTACAATTGCTTCTTGCTTTATTAACACATTGCTGAGTTTTTTCTTGTAAGAAGTTAGATTTGGATTCATATTGGTGACAGAGCTGTGGAAGGATCTTTTATGATGAGTTTCTTTAAAAAAGTGATTGAACACAAGTTTTTATTACAGACAGCACTTTCAGCACTCCCCTGTTTAAGTGTCTTACATGAATGCCGTAGGGTCCATTGGTCTTAAAGGTCTACTTCTCTGGATTTTATCTGGTTTTTAATGTGAACAGAATGAAACCTCTGCACGGTGGTTGGTAGGTCTTTCATAATTGCAAAGCCACACTTAACAAACAAAACAGCTTTGATATGCCTGTTTTTAAAATACATGGTAACATTGACCAGCTGCATAAAAACCAGATGAACAAGTTCAAGTGCAGTTGGAATAAAAAAGCACTCATTAGAGATTCTGCTTGAAACTATTTCATTGTATATCCCTATTGAAATCCTCAAAGTATGATTTTTTTCTCATTTGGAGAAGGCTTGAGCTGAAGTCATGCAACAGGCGGTTTTCAACCAAAATTTTACCCAGATGAGTTCAAATTCTATTCACATTATCCAGGCCACCTTTAGGTTAGCCAGTTCTTGCTCATAAGTTGTTTTAGCCTTGTACATAAGTTATTTTAGCCTTTTGGAAACTGGCCTTGGCAATTACCTGGCAGCGGGGGGCTGTGATACCTGGCAATCTGTTCTGGGGAGACTTTCAGAGCTTTGAGAAGGTGAAAGAGCCTAATTCTGCAAAGTTTGCAGCATCTTCTCAGGGGTAACATGTCTCCTGAACTCTCTTTGCTTTTAGAGAAACTTGAGAGCTTTGAGCACCTGTAAGGAAAAACATGCCTATGTTTTTAAGCAAAAGATGCATGTGCTGCACCCGTAAAATACACAGATACAGACACAAGGAAGAAACAGTGTGTGCACAACAGTCCAGCTGCCCACAAAGGATGGGTAGCAGCATACCAGTCACCCATTTCTCTGTGCAGTCACCTCTTTCACAAATGCCTTGCAAATAAATTCTCATTTTGTGACGTAATGGACTTTACTTATAAAGCAAATAGTGTTGCTTTGTATTTTAGCATATCTTCCATCAGCGAGCAGGACTTTTTTAGAGTATAAAACAGTTGCTCTAAGACAGATTGCTCCTTTAAATATCTTTGTTTATATCCTTAGCCAGAAGATATTGGGCAGGCACCAATAGTTAATGCCCCAGAAGGTGGGAAAGTGGATTTAGAAGCCTTCAGCCAGTTTACAAAAATTATCACACCAGCGATTACAAGAGTGGTGGATTTTGCCAAAAAGTTGCCTATGTTTTGTGAGGTAAGAAGACTTTCTTGCGCTCCTCATTTATATGCCTGTTGTTAAAAACTACTCAAAATACTCTGGCATGGAACTTAAAAATTCAATGTGTCTAAAATAAAAAACTTAAAGACACTCAAAATCGATGGGACTAGAATCATCTGGATTTTCATGAGTTTTGTTTTTCCTGCGATTACTGAAATCTTGAGTTTCTTAATCTGGAAGTCATCATGGTTCATTAGGGACTCAGATGTGTCTTTGGAGGTAGCCTTGAACAAAGCAAATGAACAGAAAGATACTGTCTAGAAACATCGCTGATATGTTTAATAAAATTTTCCAGCACACAGTTCCCTACGTATCTTCTGGCTCCTTGGCAGGTACAGTATTGTAGAGTTGGGTCTACGCAGTAAAAAATGCTTCAAATTCAGGAAAGCATTCCTATCCAGGAGTGGCACTTGCCTCATTGGGTTCCCTAGGCATGCTTTTCCTGAATGGGGAGGTTGTGCATAAAAAAAATAGGTGAAAGTAATGGATTGTCATTCTGGGTAGATACTCACATGTAAATATACAGTAAATAGACTCAAAGGCTTGGTTGCACGTTAGAAATGCAGAGGCCTTACACTGATATCATTTTTATTGAAGGACCAGATGCAATGGCTGATTTTTTTCCCCCCAATTTAAAAGACAGTATCAGAACTGCAACTTGAAATAATATTTCAGTCTTAATCTAAATAATTTTCATAGAATCATAGAATGGTTTGGGTTGGAAGGGACTTTAAAGATCATCCAGTTCCAACCCCCCTGCCATTGGCAGGAACACCTCCCATTGCACCCTTTGAGGTCAACACCCTACCAGGAAGGAAGGGTAAGGCAGCCATAACATTCCAATCTCCTGTGGCTGGCAGCTTTTCTTTAAGGTCAGTCAGGGAGAGCTCTATATGTCTTCTGCCACATACAAAACAAGAAGAGGTAAATACCAATAGTTGTCATAGTGTAAATATCTCACCCTGGCCAGCCTCTGCATTGGCACCATCAGTCAAGCAAGCATGAAATAGTAGCCAAGCATGAAGATTTTGAAATACAAGGAATACGTCCATAGATCATGAGGCCCCTGCAGCATTTAGCATCTGAGGGAATCTGTCTCCTCTGATCTGGCATTTGTTGGTGGGAAATCGCAGTGACATACCAAGGTAGTCTTTTTAATTTAGAAAGCTTTGCCAGTCACACACAGACTTCAGTGCCCATCTGACATCTCCTACCCCTCCTGGCTACCATGGGCCCACTTGTGTCAGAGCTAGGCAGGAAGCACGGATGAAGAAGTCAAGGCATCATTGAGCATGACCTCTGTATGTTATGTGGCTCAGCTGGACAGGCTTTGTTTACAGCTGAGCCACTGTGTAAACCTGACACCTGCCCATATGCAGCAAGATCTGATGGCAGGGTGAGGGACAACTCCTCATGAACACAAAGGAGTAGGACAGCTGTCCTCCGAGTTGTCATATGGCACTTGCTGTAGCATGAAGAAAATGACAAATGTTTGCTCCTTTTTGAAGGATCCTGTTAACTTTGTTTCCATTATGATTTTTAACCCATATATTTTCCTTAGAAGCAACACTGTGTGGGCTGTGGATTTTTTAATGAGAAAAACCCCTCCTTTTTTCCATAGGACCTGCAGAGCATTTAAACATTAACTCAGTTTGTAATTCCAGAAGCTGTCTGAGAATGTAGTAAATCTCTATGAAAGAGGGACATGACAAGCATCATCCACGGCCACTTATATTTTTATGGCTACTTTTCCTTCTTTTTTACATCTTTGGACACATGCAGAAGCCAGCAAAGCACTGTGAGTGCCCAGCTTTGTGTGCATCCATTGGCCCCTGCCTCAGAATCCAGTCCCAGAGTAATCAAAGTATAAGGAATGCTTCTCAGCATTTCTGCCGTTGTTTCCTTCCTGCTTTTCTTTCTGCTTAGAAGATGAAGATTGAGGAGCATGTAATAAGTTTGATGTGAGTTTTAAATGTCAAGGCGTCAGTGGTTCCACGGTGGATGAAGCTGTGTAAATACTCTTTGAGGTAACTCAGCTCAGTTCCACGGTGCTGCATTGCACATGTGTCCTGCAGAGGTGAGCACCTCAGGTTCCTGCCTTGTGCTTTTTCTCCCTGCAGAGAGAGAGGAAAGGACAACACATGGCAGAGTTTCAGACATTTCTTGACCCCACTTCTGGAAGATGGTCTTGTAGCAACACTCAAGTGGTGAGTGTAGGTAGCATTAAAACCTGCACAGTTGGGAATAGAACTGATGTTCAAGCCTCCTGTCTCTGGTAACTCCTGCTACTGGCAGATAAGACCTGAGGCCTGGCATCTGTGAAACAGATGTCCCATGTAGCCCTCAGAATTAGGAAAGCAGATGAAGGACAGGCATAGCCAGACCACCACTACCATATAGAAGTTTTAAGAAGGATCAAGTAGAAAGAGAAATCCTCATTCATCTAATGGTTCATTAATAAAACCACTGAAGCATCATAAAGTATCTTTTCTACTGTTTTTTGTTTCTTTTCTACTATTCTTCCTTCTCTTTAGAGGTTTGCAATTTTTTTCATTTATTTTCTTCTCCCTTCTCTCTTCCTTTCCTTCATGTCCCTTTTTTCACTGCCATTGCTTTTTCCAGTGTCTCTTCATGGTTCCTCTCCCACATCTATTCTCATTTTATTTTTTTTTAACTCTGTTTCTTTCCCTCCTTCAGTCTCTGCTGTCAAACAGTGGGATTGTCGTTGGGCAGCAAGACTGCTGCTGTGCCCGTGCAGTCTCCCCCACACTGCTGCTGAGCTGAGAGTCATCTGTAGGGAAACTGATTTGCCCTGAACAGGATGAATCAATTTTCTTGTGTATCAAGCACTTCACACCTGAAGTTGGCATTGCTAGAAAAGTAGCTGCATGACTCAACTCCTTTTCCTGACCATGGCTAGCTTCGTACTTAAAACTCTTCTCTAACAGGGAACTGCTTTCCACTTGCATTAGGTAACTCTGCATCATTTCCCACCAAATCAATGCACCTGCTTTGCAAGTACCGTTGCCATATAAACCTATAGTTCATGGGGGTTTCACTTTGAGTTGCAAAACAGGTAAATATAATAATTTTATTAAATCAAATCTAAATGGCTCTTTGCCTCCTTCCAAGCCAGGTATAGAAGTGTGTTTCTCTTTTATATGTGGGACCTTTGCTGTTCACATATGTGAACAGTCTCAAAATTGTCTTGGTGGGTTTTGTTATCATTGACTTATCTATGAGAACATAAAGACATGCTTTACAGAACGTTCTGCTCATGTGTCAGCATCCTGGTTATACTCCATAAATACAGAACCTACATCTAACAATTTGGACAGCTTGCCTTTGTTAATGTCATGGAAAAGACACGTGCCCTGAAGATCACAGCTTATACACCAGCATAAAAGCTGTAGCCATATCATAGATCTTCTGTCTGTCCAGCAATGATGTAGGGAGTTCAGGGAGAACAGCCTTACTAGATTAAGTATGGATTAATAAATTCCCTGTTGTTAAAATGGGCAGTGAGAATTACTGATCCACCAATTGAGGTATATCCTCTAGATATAAACATTTATTTAATTCCTTTAATTTAAAAACAGTCCATTCTTACAGACTCTCCCAATGTCTTTCTTTTCCTCTGATCAGGTAAGAAATAAGTATGTCTGGTAGTGAATTTAACTGGGATGGCTGAGGTCTGTACCAGCCCCAATTATAGTTTATTCTGCTGTGATGAGTTGTAAGCTGAGGGAGCCAACAGCTGTGTCATTCCTAAGGGTGTGTGGGGATGCAAACCAGGGAATGTTAACCTGCTGGCAGTTCCTGAAGGCAGGAACACAGATCCGGGGGGTTTGTGCAGTGCAGTCAGTGAGCAGCGAGTTTGGAGGGGAGCTGCACTCTGCGGGGCAGTGTCCTGGGCTGTGAACTGCAACTTCATGCTCCTGGATTTCTTGTAGTTGTAAAAGACTCAGTTTGACAAATATGATTTTTTCTTTTTGCCATTTGTAATTTCTGCAGCTGCCATGTGAAGACCAGATCATCCTTCTGAAAGGCTGCTGCATGGAGATCATGTCTCTCCGAGCAGCAGTTCGCTATGACCCCGAGAGTGAGACTTTAACACTAAATGGGGAGATGGCAGTCACAAGGGGCCAGCTGAAAAACGGGGGTCTTGGCGTAGTGTCTGATGCCATTTTTGACCTGGGCATGTCTCTTTCTTCATTTAACCTGGATGACACCGAGGTTGCCCTTCTTCAGGCTGTTCTGCTCATGTCATCAGGTGAGAACAGAAATATATTGGAATCCAAATAATTTTGAAACTCTGTGGTCTTTGTCACAAGCTTCTTTGTAAAAGAAATAAGATGTTAGATCTTGTAGTGCTGACTAGAGTAATGTGGGAGAAATTTTCTCCCAAAACCCCAGTGCATCTTAAACTTATTTTGGTGAGCAGTGGGAAAAAAATTCAGAGTGTTCAAAGAGATGGACTTAAAAGTGGTTTTGGTAACACACCTTGCTCAATTTGATACTTAGGGTTGAGCCTGGGATGATCATCAAGAAGAAATCAGTTCTGATTCTGAGCCAGTTTGCCTTAAATGAAAAATGGATAACTTAGCAACACTGGTCCTTATGATAAGTTCCCTCTTCCCCTGATTAATGTAATGCAAAGGGCAGTTCATATACATTTCCACGAGTCTCATCTGTTTAGTTTGACTTGCCTTCTTGTTTTCCTAATTAACAGCACCATTGCTTCCTAATGGCATTTCTGGGCTGTGCTGTTTCCCTTCACTGGGGTCATTTGCAACTGGCCATAATACAAAAGTAGCACAGATGACTTCATATGGTTTCCAAAGAGTTTCTAACCTTCTCAATTTGAGTATGTTTTCAAATATGCTTCCAGTGATTGTGCCAGCCCAAAGAGGAAATTCCATTCTTGGGCAGTGGCAGATTTGGCAAGATTTTGTTTTAAGATGACTTTGAAGATTGGGCACTGAATAACAAAACAGAACCCGTGATTTACAAGCATTAACTGCATCTGAGATAGAAAGGTTTCCACATTAATCAAAACACAGCACTTCATCTTCCCCATCAAAACATTTTGATTTCTTTTTAGGTCCCTACACAGTGAATCAGGAGCAGGGCTTTCAGAAGGCAACTCAAAGGACCTGCTTTCCCAGAAGTGTCTTCTGAGAAGTGACTTGTGAAAGGGGTTTTCCGAGTCCACATCTGGCTGCCAGTTGAGACAGCCAGATTTTTGGCCTTTGTTGATCCTTGGTGCTCCGTAACAGCTCACCTGGGATCAAAGCAAGATCAAACTATTGGTCAGATTGTAGAAAAACAGATATAAAGGAAATGTAATTTAGATATCTGACAAGGAATTTTTTTGTTTCTTTATTAGTTGTTTTACAGAAAAAATGTAGATAGAAGCCTTAGCTGAAATCAGGGATCTGTTGCTCTAGTCACTGTAAGGAAACACTTCCCAAACAGCTACACTCTTAAGTGAGCAAAGCAGGTGAAGGATGAAGAAAGGAAGGATTATCTTCTTGTTTTAACAGGGATAGTAGTGGCCCGAGTGAAAGAAGTTTGTGGCAGAGCCACAAATGTCCACGGTCTCTCTCTTTCTTTCCTAGCATCAGAATAATCCTATTTTTCCTGATTTGTGATCAGGAATTTGTTAAAGCAAATAAGTAAAAATGGTAATTCTGCTGCTTTGTATCTACAGATCGCCCAGGCCTTGTTTGCGTCGAGAGAATAGAAAAGTGTCAAGAGGGTTTCCTCCTGGCATTCGAACACTACATTAATTACAGAAAACACCATGTTGCACACTTTTGGCCAAAACTGCTGATGAAAGTGACAGACCTGCGAATGATCGGAGCCTGCCATGCCAGCCGCTTCCTGCACATGAAGGTGGAGTGCCCCACAGAACTGTTCCCTCCGTTGTTCCTGGAAGTGTTTGAGGATTAGAGACTGAAGTGGCTCTCCGCACCCCCGTCGCACTACTGGCTGTCATTTCATCCCGTTGCCCAGCTCTTCTCACCTGTTTGTTCTTCTTCTTTTGTGGTCTTCTGTTTCTTGAGACGGGGCTGGGGTTTTGTTTGGGTTTTCTTTTGGGGTTGCTGGGGGGCAGTTGTATACACATGGATGAAAACATCCCTTTAATGCGGGTACTTGTGACTATTGCAATTTGTTCTTCAGTCCTTTGATGTGAGTGCTTTGACAGCTTAACAGTGAAAATACGAACAGACCAATCTCATTCACCAGCATTTGCGTGGTCACCAGCTCACACCCATCATTGCCTGGAAAACAGGGGAGAGAGATGGAAGTGGCAGAAAAATTTGCCTTCAAGTTAAAACAGCTATTGTTAATTTGACCCTGACAATTCTGTCTTGTATTGCCTCCTTTTGCAGGGTACAACTGACCAATTCATAATACAAAATTTCCAGTCTTTGTGATTGTTTCTATTGTAACATTTACCACTATGATCTAGGATCTTCATCATTGTCATGATCCCATTATTCTCTGAGGTTTGTTCCAGCAGATGCAGTTTAACTGTGCCCCATAAAACAAGTACTTAAAATAATGCAGAGCATTAGAAAGGACTGAGTCTTTTATTTTTCCATGTGTATAAGATAGTAAGATCTTCAGTTACTAAATTTGGACTCCAGGTAACTTCACTGGAAGGTTTGTTGGAGTGAGGAAGGAAATTTGATTCTCTGAGGTGCTTTTCCTGAGAGTGGAGGGGTCTGCTTTTTCTGAGGTGTGTGGAAAATCCATCACTCTGAGGGAGAAGGCTCTCTGTCAGGATAGCAGGCAGTGTCTCAGAGTTATTCAGGGATATGAGGGCTCACAGAATGAGGACAAGGAGAATGAAACATACAGGGTGACCTTCAGATGGGACAGAAACCAACTGTGTTATTAACAATACTCAAGACTGTACAGCTTTATCCCAGTAATACAAATAGTGTTGCTCAGCAGTAATCCTTTGTTTTATATATATATATATATAAAGTTTATATGCACGTATATATATAATTTTATATATATATAATTACAAATCTTCAGCAGATGTCTTAAACATATTCCCATATTTTTGTCTTCTCTCTCTCCTTCTCTGACTTTCTCCTCTGTGTGTGTGTGTGTGGATCAGCTGGGTTCTCCCTCTCTGGTGTCTGTATGTGTTTCATTTGGCTAGATGCTCTCTTGATTCTTTTAATTTATTTCCACTAACTGCACTAGCAGGAACCAAACTGAGCAATGACAAAACGTCCTGCTGCCGAAGTCTGCAAGCCAGTACTCATAGTCCTGGAGTGTTTGGAAGCCAGTGATGAGGACATTGTAGGTAGAGGTTCCTCTCTGTCATCCATCTCCATTCAGGGATGTCATCCCTGGGTTTTATAAACTTGATATTAAACCATTCTCTGAATTTCTATGACACATCAAAAGCATCTTTCTATTATTCCTGGGAACCAGAGACTTAGTTCATGTTTTTTGCACTGCCTCATACCCCGCATTCTTTCATGTTGTGCATTGATTTGTACCAGTTTCTTTCTCTGCTATTTATTGACCCATTTGGCAGGCGAGTTGTGGGCATTGTTGGGGTGGATGTGTTGACTTTAAAAACTCATGGCCAATATCTGAACCCATATGTTATGTGCTTATCCCCTCATAAAAACAGAATACTCAGGAAAACTTATAGCTGGAACACGATATATGTGTGTCAGGAGTTAAATTCTTTCTACCCTTCTTTCCCTGCATCATTGATAAAGCATTTGGAGTGCTATTGGGCATGTTTTTAGGGATGTGGAATCTTGTTCTCCCTGTTCTTTGATGCCATATGCACCTGTGACGAGCTAGGAGCACTAATGTTATCACTTAGAGGTTTTTTCATCAGAACATGAAACACATTGGGGTGTTCAGGAGTTTTTTTGCCAGTGAAGACACACCATTGGAGATTCATTCTTAAATATTTGCTGTAGAACCTCTTTTGTTAGCTGCATTTGCTCCATCTTGAAGCGTGTGTCTAAACAAATCTCTATCCAAATTCCTTGTAGAGCACTGTCTTGGAGACAAAGAGTCAGAAACGAGCTCTTTGGGGTGACTTGATAGAGCACTTAGAGCATGGAATAGGGGACTCAGAAAAGCAGCCAATCCCTTACTTGCACTGATGCCTTCACAATCTAGAAACAAAACAACACACTTTTGAGACAATATTAGTATAACAAGGAATATAAAAGCAGAATTGGAGGCCTCCAGGTGCAAATATGACAAAATGCACACAGGATACAGGACTTCTACAATTTTATAGGTTTAACAGATTAGTATATTTAACAATAGTATCCAATTAGAAGAGCAGTTAGTTAAGTAATTCCCTTTTTTGGTTCTTCCCCGTTTGGAGTCCTGTTCTTATCCCCTCCCTCCCCCCCCTCAAGTTTCTAGCCCCATATTTATTATGTCTAGGACACATGGTAAAAGAAAATAAGACATCCTTGGCTAAAGAGGCAAGGCTAAATAATATTGCAGGAATGTAGCATAATATGTGTTAGAAAGTTAGCTTATTGTTATAAAATGTAGGGGAAGAGGGGTAGAAGAAGTACTGGGAGCTACAGCCATGTATTAGAAATCTGCAAAGCTCCAGATATATGACAAATATATAAGAAGCTTAGGCATCAGTGCCTGTGCCCACAGTGGCTTGCAAAGAAAAGAGGAATGTGCGTGTCTTTTGAAGCTCTGTTCTGCCATGGATCTGAGCATGGAATTCCTCCTGAAGCCAGTGCAAGTACCTCACCTGTTTGCTTAATGTGAGCTTGAGTAGGCATTCAAGCTTTTGGCTGTGCTGCAGATGAGACCCAGGAGAGGAAACATCACATCTCTTCCAGCTCCAAAATGCCCATGCAGTTTGGAGCTGTGCTCAGCCAGGGTTCAGAAAACCAGGCCTCCTTCCTTAGGTGATTGCAGATGGACTGAAGTTCCTAAAATCAGGCAACCGACTTTGGCAGTTCTGGCAGTGCTCTAAGCAGAAAGGACATACATCAGCATACTTTTCTAGCTTTTTAGGTTAAGTTGGCACTAATTAACAGACTTGTTAATTAATTGACACTAATTAACAGACTGAGTTAGTAGTATTCCCTAATTGAAAACTAAGGCCAAGCTCTTAGTTTGACAGATTTGATGTACTGACATCTAATGGCCTCTGATCTCCTACCAATCTTGCTTTGTGTGACTTCCTTTACTTCCTCAGTGCGACTGCTGATTTATGTGATCATGACAGCAAAACTAGCTGACCTTAGTTCTGCAAAGACATACTTCTAAGTACCAGTGGTGTCAAGCCATTGTGGGATTGAGCCCCTGGACTGACCACCTCAGTGGCAGACACCAGTCAGCACCCTTTGTAGTACCTGGCCTTCTGAGTGAAATAACAAACTTGTGCTTTCCAGTGCAGTCCAGAGTCTTGTTTCTGCTGGTGCCACACGGCTCTCATGTTTGCTCTGTGGTCTACACGTGGGTTTTACACAGAAGGTTTTTCCTGTCAAACCTGATTGTCACCATTCATGGTATTGCCCTGAGTAACATGTGCATTTAGATACTCATTTCATGTGTAATCTCAGTTAAGTTGTGATATTTATATAACATATATAGTGCGTGATAATGATTTTTGTTTACATTCTGCCAAAATGTAGACGTTAGAGTTAGATGTCCCAGGTCCAAAATCATCCTTGAGCAGACTGCTTGCTTCTTCAGAGGCAGGTATCAGAAGGAGGAAAAAACTGTCCAGAAAGACCATTTATATCAGAAATCTGCCAAGAGAGGGCTGTTAATCACAAGCAGAGCATGTCATTGCTAGTGATGTATTTTTATGCTATGGAACTCTAATCTGTATGTGTCATATTGACTTCTTGCTGCATGAATCATAAATTTTAAAAATCAGTCTTATGGTTTTGAGATGTAGCCAGCATTCCTAAGGCTAAACCTTTTTCATTGACAGAATCAAAATCCACAACCAAGGAACGTTTTCCTCTCACTGTGAGAGCAATTGAAAGTGTTCAACACTTATCTTTTCACAAAGGAAGAGGCAACAGAACCTCTTAATGTGTCTTGTTATTGTGATCATCTGGAAATGATTGTCAGACGTTTCCTTTTGATATAGTAATGAAGTGATCTGTATTTAAATTTTATAGAGAGAATTTTATTCTAGTGTGATAGAGATTTATTTTCCACTTTAAGACTCAAAACGATGTGAGCACGTTTTTGGTTTGTTTTTTTTTTTACTATGGTATATTTTTGCTTTAAAATTAAAAACAAAACAAAAAAAAAAGGTTTGGCCTTATCACAAAGTTTTAGTATAGATGTTAGCAAATGCAAAGAGTATGCATTATTTGTGTGTATCCACATTGACTGATGTCGCCTTCAAAAAGCAATATTGTGCAGGTAATAAGTTGTTTGTGACTGTCCATTGCACAGTTTACCTTCTTTAAAAGCTAACCTTGTTTATGCACAAGACAATCAAATGTAAATCTACATCAGCACCCAGGTGTGGATTAAATTTATGTAAATTACTGAGCACAATGTAAAACATTAAAAGACACTTTATTTAATTACACATTTAATGTTGGTAAAGATAGTATCAGGGCATGAACTAGCTGACATACTGTAATTTCTTTTTCTCTTTTCCTACTTCCTTAGCACTCTACAGTTTCAGTTTGCTCATAAATACATCAAATTAGTCATTCATATTTTTTTTAAAGAGGAGGGTGGTTTGGGTTGTTTGTTTGTTTTTATGAAGTTGGTTGGGAGGACTTACTACTTTGTCTGTGAGGTTTGTGGGTTTTGCTTATTTGGTTTATTTTTTTATATCAGTTTCATGCCCTGAGGGTAAGGCAAACATTACACCATACAGTAAAAAACAAAGTACCTTGGATGATGTATTTTTTTGCAAACAGTGTTAAGAGTTATGCTAGATTGGTAATATTTTTTCAGCCTAAAATATATTAAAAAAAAAATCTGTGATCACAAATGTTTTAAACTATCTAAAGAGAAAATTTGTATATTTGGGGAAGAAAATAATTTTTACATAGCTTTTGTATGCAGATATTAAAATGTAATTATGAATATAGTGGGCATAGATAACTGTGTAAGCTTGAATTCTAAAAAAGAAAAAGCTTATAACTGAAAAGTTGTCCTGGTGTCTCTCTTTCTTTGTTGCAGGTTCTTTTGTCAGCTCTGTCTCACACTTCCAAGCCGGTGGAATGGGAAAAGTAGGGCCTAGAGCACAATGTTTTATCAGCTCTAACCTGTTCACATTTCTGTGCCTCTGCATCCCTTTCATCACCTACCTCATATCTTATCTCCTCTCCTCCCTTCCCTTGGGCAGCCAACCAAAGGTTTTCACTTCCTCACTCTTCACAGCAGCCAACCTTAATTTACTCTGGTGAACCGACTCTTGATTTATGTCTCACTCAATTATATTTTTTAAGAGAACGCCCTTTCTTTCCTTCTTCACTCCCAGTCTAAACAGGGATGGTGTGACAAGAGCAATAAGCTTCCCATCTTTTCATACTTTCCATACCTTGGTCTCCTACCTACTGGAGATCTTTGCATTCAGGTATTTTCTCTAGTCTTACATTCCTTTGCAGTTCCTATTTCTCCTCCAGTCCTTTCATTCCCATCAGGAAGAAAAGCCAGACCTATTGCCTGGATCCAAAGTAATTTCTTGGCCTGTCCCAGATGGGAAACTTGTTTTGGGCTGTTGTTTCACGGTGATTTCCAGAGGTATTTCCTGGCTGGCTGCCAGCTCCTGCTCCTGGTCCCCTTCCACACGAGGTGCTGGGAGCCTTCAGAGGGATGCTGGGCCCCCTGAGCCCCCTCTGTCTGGCACCCCTGGGAGCACATTCCTGGCTCCAGGCCTGGTGTCCCTGGGGAGGGCTGTGCCAGCACCTCGAGGGTTTGTTGCCCCTGCAGCCTGTGGGAAGAGGGGCTGCCTTCAAAGGCAGGAGCTGCATGTGAGGAGGCAGAGGGAGAGCGTGAAATCCCTGCTCTGCCTTAAATGGAATCCCTTCAAGCACTCCAGCTCAGGCACCCGTGTGGGGAAGCCTTGCCAAAGCCTCTGCTGGGTTTGCACCGAGCGAGCAGCAACGTGGGTTGCTTTGGCCCCCGGGACCAGCTCTGGAGCAAGGAATTAATCTGGTGTGTAAAAACTTGTTTACTTGATGTGAAGAAATAGCTCTGCTCCCACAGATGCCAGTGTTCTGGATATAACATTTTCAGGCTTCATTTGTAGTGGTGAAATCTCTATTTTTCAAAAAGTAATGTGATGTCTGTGGATTCTGAGAACCACATGAATTTGTTTCAGGGTCTATTTATCTATTACAGAGAAGGACATAAGAGATGGTCAGGTCTTCCCCTGGAGCTCTGGCACTACAGCAGGAGTGTGCTCTTGAGCTGTTGTGGGCTGCCTCTTGCACCCTGAGCCTGTTGGAGAACACAGGTGCAGTTTTTTTGTCCTCTTGGTGACAGTGCTTGAGGGTTTTCTGTCCTTGAAATCTGAGCCATGTCTGAAGGGTTTTCTCTGTGAACTTGGGAGTCTAACAAGAAACAAATGTGTGCCTTATACTCATGGTCACATGTGCTCTGTGATATTCCCCATAGCATCAGTAGTTTCAAAATGAAAACTTGCATATTAGAAGTGACTGCAGACACATCAGCTTTGAAACAAGTAAAGGGTATGTACAAAAGTCTCTGCGTTCCATTTATCACGTTGCAGCCCTCCTTTACTGTTTACCAGGTAGAGACTCCTTTCCAGACTGAATCACAGAGCATCTTTCTCTGCTCTCATGCCTATGCCTGGTGGAAGCACTGATCCTGGAGGTACTGTCACAAGCTGCCTTGCTACACATAATGAGATGCCTGAAGTCCCTTAGAAAAAAAATTTTTTAAAAAATCCTGAGGAAGCCCCTTTGTATAATTTTGGGAGAGCTTTGAAACTTCTAAGGTCAAGGAATACTGAAAGGCTTGTAGGATCCCTGAGTCAGAGGTCCCAAAGGGAGAAATAAAATGGCTCCTAGGTCATCCTGACCTTGTGGTGCCTTGAAAAATTACAAACTTGGAAAAGTGGTTCAAGCTCGGTACCCTGCTGTGCAGACCCAGGGTGGAACCTACAGGGAAAACAAGACAGTCCTTAGTGGATTGTATTTGGAAAACACAATGTAAAGAAGTAGAGAAGGACATCAGCAAATCAAAAGCAAAACCCAGAATGAGTAATTTTCATAATTTCATTGGAATTTGAATTTGCAAGAGGCTGTCGGAGTGGGTATGGGGTAGCTTCAAGCAGTGTTTCTCTGAACAGAAATGCTCTTCTTACAAGAAATAAAAGCAGTTATGCAAAATCTAAACAAAAGCTGTGTTGAAAGGGGAAGAAAGATGTGTTATATGTAGCTGCAAGGTCTTTGGTATCTCCCTGCTCAGAGGTAGGAACAAAAAGGGGAAGAAGTTGTCTTTGCTGGGATAACTATAGAGGCAGAAAGCTTCACTGACTCATGTAATCTTTAAAATGGAAATGAAAGCTGGGGCATGTCTTAGTGTGTATGTAAAGCTGCAGCAGGAGTTGGCTGGGGCTGAAAACATGTCCCAGGTGAAATCTCAAAGACATATTCCCTAATCTAAGGAGCAGGAGGGGAAGGAAGGGAAGGAAGGAAGGAAGGAAGGAAGGAAGGAAGGAAGGAAGGAAGGAAGGAAGGGTCTGAGAGGCCAAATCTTGTGCCCCCTGAAGTCAGAGCTGTAGATAATGACAAAAGGTGAGATCCAGGCTTGGTTTAGTGAAGTTGTTCCTTGCTCCAATGAAGTGAAGGAGAGGTCACAGGTATTGTCAGTTGCTTTCACAAAAGGCACAAGTGTTTGGCAACTGAGACAGAGAAACAAAACCCACACTCTAAAACCAGCACATCTTGTTGAAGTGGGTCAGAATCTGTTAATGTGAGGAGCAGAGAACCTGCAAGATGCATAACCATGAACATCCCAGAGGACTGAGTCAGAGATGGGTTGGAAAAACTAGCTCAAATATGCTTGTGTTGCCAGGAGTTCCTTTACTTCTTCTGGGCAGGAAATCCAGAAGAAGGCCTCTTCAAAGACTCAGAGAGATCTGACAGACAATAGCTGCCAGTGCTTTTAAGCCTCCATGGCCAGGTTGGACAACCTGGATGCTCTCTTGCTCTCCCACTGCTGTGCTTCCCCTGCCTAGGGAACAAGTGTGGTGGCTTTGCCTGTCTGACCATGGTGGGAAATCTTTCAGAGACTTCAAAAAAAGTGGTGGGGCAAACAGGGTAGGTTTTCTCCTGAACGCCAGAGCACACACTAAAGCTGCTGACCTCTCCCTCTTGCCAAAGTGAGTTCCTTGCTCTCTGTGCCCACAATCCTGGCTCTAGCCCTGAGACTCCCCTGTAGAATGGAACAGCTGGGCACTCTCTGTGCTGGCTCAGCCAGGTCCCTTGGAGGTGAAGCCCATCTTTGTGACTGCCTGGGCAGTGAACAAGGCACTTTTTAATTCAGTCAGTGCCTCTTCTTTCTAGCACGGGCTGATCACCTCAGTCCTAGACACTGTCCTCTTCCAGGGAGAACAGAGACCTCTTCCAGGGCTGCCATTAATGGCCTGTGAAGGCAGGTCCTGATATCTGTCTAGCATTCCAGAGCAGCATGTGTGGAGAAGGAATGTACCCTGCAGGCATGAGCCTCCCCTGGAAGTCCTGCTGGCACCAGAGATGGGATGAAGGGCACCAGAACAGATATCTACTCACCAGGTCAAGAACTACAGAGATGGAGTGGTGGTCACAAAGGTCTGCCTGGAGGAAATGGGTGGTGACAACAGGGACAGGTCTGCGGCCTCCAAAGCCTGTTGCAAAGCTCAGGAGCAAAGTATTCTTTGTCAGAACTCTATACTATTAAAACAGGCATTTGTTGGTTCTAAAATCCTAACATTCACTTGTTTGTTCACAGAAGTATCCTGTCACCAGAGTTTCTGATCTGTGAATATTGCTGCCAAGGCCCAACAGAAAAATGAGAGATTATGGGGGAAGGAAACTGCTCTGTCCAGAAAGAGAGGGAGTGGAGCTGCCTGCAGACACTGTGCATATGCACAACACAGGGCTAAAAAACCAAACTGGGACAAGCCATTTCCAGACTATATCCCTAAAAACCTATGTTGAAAAAGAGGTGCTGATTGCCCTTTAAATCAAAGGTACTCTGGGGCTGATTGTTCATTTTGGGAGCCAAGGGTGGCTTCAAGTCCCGGGCTGCCCTGTGCTGAGGGCAAGGGAACACATCGGGCTGGGAATATCCATGGGGAAATCACCACGTGCCTTGAGCAGCTGGCAGGCACACAGCCCTGGGAGCCTGGAGCTGTTGGAGCTGGGCTCCAGCTCCAGCACCAGGGCTTGGCTGCTGGTCTGAACCCGGGGCAGAAAGGACACACAGAGACCACTTGGGGTGTGAGGTGTGGGGTTCTTCTTCATTTCAATTTTATTTCAAGTTCTGTTAAAGAAATCAGTAGTGAAACCAGACAATCCCCTAATGTTAATTATAGCTTGTCACATCTCTAGCTGTGCTGATCTGATCTGATTTGCCTCTAGCCTTGGCTTCAGACAGTTGAATGCACCTACACTCCATTATTACCACATGTTTTTTCCTGGACTGGGAATGATGACAGTATTTCAACTTCAAAATAAACCTCACAATATCCATTTCTTTTTCATGGTGGAAAATAAGGTATTTATAATGATTTTAACCAGGAGGTGTCAAGACAAGGTAGGTGTCTAGGCCAGGACAAGAGGCTGGACTGATAAGCCAAGTTTCAAAATAATTTTTATAACCTGTGATGCTGCACTTTTATCCATTCACAGCTCCAGGAGACTGACACCAGTAATATTTTCATTTTCATGAAGGAAATAAGACTTTTTTCCCTTCTTCTGGGCTTCATTAGAGACTTAGGAGATGTTTGCCTTCCTCGGAGCCAAGATGCTTGACTTCTTCAAAGTCAAGTGAGCTCCTATCAGCTGTTGACATTTGTCTCTGCTGCAGTTTAAGTTTTCTTCCTATTCAAAATATATTTTAAGCAGAGGGGTTGATCAAGAAGAGGGAATTCTTGTCTCCACTGGCCATTTGACCTTCATTCCTGCATGTCACCCATATGCACACGCTGACTCCTGGACGTTTTCTTTTCCAGCATGCCAGAGTAGCTGCTGGCCTTGGATCAGAGGTCGGGTGCCAAGAGCTTGCAAGAAGGAGGGTTGTACTGGGTGCTCTCCCTCCATAGACTGGGAACGCCATCACTTTAGAAGTACTGCAAAAGCTTATATTCTTTGTGAGAGGGTGCAGATTTTTCCTATTGCATGAGTTCAGTGTCAGTTGTGAAAACCTTGCTGTTCTTTGCTTTTTCAAGCTGTGAGGGAGCTCAGGACTGCATTATTCTTGGACCAGATTTGGAGTAGTCTAGCACCAAACATAAGAACATATTCTGAGCTTTAATTCACTTGGCAGTTATTTTAGAAGTTGACCTAATATCATTGTATTAAGAAATCTGTCGCCTTCCCTCTAAGCATCCATCATGTTCCTGAAACGGGTGCTGACTAGTCTGTATCAAGTTTTCCCTTTATTTTTTTATTCTGTCACTTCAGGCCCACTGGATGGAATAATTTTTGCATAATGCAAACTAACTGATGACTAATAATAAGACCCAAGACTTGAAGCTGCTTTTGAAATTCCACTTCTTTAAAATAGGCGTTGAAAAAACCCTCCATTTCCCTTTTCTGTATAAATCTCTGGGTAAAATGTCTTATCTAATACAGAAATGTTTCCTACTGCTTCTGCTTTGGAACATAAGTATTTTAATGATTTTTTAGTGCAAATGGGGTAACCAATAGATGACAACTATAACCTACTACTAAGCAGAGAGAAAAGGGATAGCTTAAGGTTTGTTTTGTTTAAAGAGCTGATCTAACTCATGATGATATGTTTGGGTTCAGGCTTAAAATCTGTTAAAGCTGTTCAGAAATCAAGTGGACATAGAAAGAAATCTTACTTGCATGTAAGTCAGTGATCCCCAAAATATATTTTAGTGGAAATCTTTCTGAAAAAAACATCTATTTTTTTTCCTAAAGTTGAAATAACAGCATTGAGAAGCGGTATACTTGTCAAAAAAAAAATGAGAGAACTTTGGCCTTTTTCACCAGTTTTACTCTGCACAGAACCTGTATGAGGGGGAAAAGCCCCAAAGGCACTGGGCTTTGCAAAACATCTCATTTGAATGAAAAACCAACTTTCTAGCTAACCCAGATTGAAAGACCACGTTCCAACTGTAGGTTCAATGCACATACACAAACAGAGCTACAAAATAAAGTGGTTTTTACTGAGCCCTGATTTTGTGACAGCAGCCTAGCACACTGAGTGCCTGGTCAAACCCTGCCAGCTGTAAAGCAGGGCAGAATGTTGGCACCTCTGTTGTTTAGAACATCAGGACTCTTCCCACATGGAAAAGGTGGTGCATTATGCTGTCAGTGTTGATTTTGCACTTAGACAATAAGTAGCTTTTGTGACAGACACACTGATTAATAGATTCAGGGAGTCATTTATCATCTAAAATTTCTCTGCTGAGAAATATCCCCTGGCTGTCAGTCTGGGGGCCCCAGGATTGCTGTCAGAGCCTTTGTAAGAAGCAGGGTGGTTTTGGTCTGATTCTGCAGAGTCTTCTTTGAACAGCTCCATGATTCTTACAGCACACAGCTGGTGAGGACATGCGTGAGAGAGATAGGAATTTTTGCTGCCTGAAAATCATATCCCAGTCACAACACAAGTATCAGTTGCACTCTTTGTAACTGGGCCATACAGACAGGCTGAGCTTGTCCCTTTGAGGAGTCTGGGCAGAGAAGTGCATTGAAAGCACAGGGAGTTGTTCCCTTTGGATCTTCCCTTGTGAATGCACACTGGGCTGTTTGGAAGACTGCATTTCAAACTGGTTTAGAGAGAAAGCTGGTTTTCCAACTAAATTGGATGTTTTGTAAAAGCATTCTTCCCCCCAGCAACTTCCTTGATTCTGCAGTTCAGGTATTCTTCTTCAGATACACCATTGCAGTTTATCCTGGGACTGCAGCCTGGGCATGAAAACCCAGAAACTAACACCTTCAGCTGGAACAAAACAAAACTGGCTTTGGAGATATAGCCATAGGATCTTCTGAAGCTTATCTCCCTAGCCAGGCTGCCTCTCTCATTCCTTATCACCTGGCCTTTGTGCACAATGCCAGAAACTGTGTAATGAGCTCCAGACTCCAAAGACCCCTCCTCTGCAGCAGAATGGGGACACACAGCATCCACACCATGTGCTGTTAGAAAGCATCTCTGCCATTCCCAGTTAACTAGGGGAGAGCAATTGAAAGCTTCTCTTTCAACTATTTTCTTTCCAAAAGTAGTTTGCTGAAACTGCAGAAGTGACAGAAAGAAGAAAAATCCATCTAATCTAAACTACAGCAAACCTCGGGTCAAGGATCTTGCAAGACTGATGGACAGGCTACACAATTTACCTACTTATATTTGCCCTTCTGCTTCCTCTCCTCAGCCGTTTGATTTCACAAGTTTTGCTAGGGAGATTGTAGATTAAATAGATGAGCTTTGCACAAACCAGTACCAAAAAGTACCCGAGAGCTTAAAGTGAAAAACGGGAAACTTCTACACCACAGGAATCCTGAATGTTCAGTTTAAAGAGGATTCACTGATTGGAAAATGCTAAATATTGACTTGAGGGCAATAAGAATGATAAATGTTCAGAAAGGAGGATGTGAGATCCATCTAAAGAAAGAAAAAAAGAAAAGAGAAGTAGTCCAGCTAAAAATCTTATTTTGCTCTATGGGAGGGGAAATCTGAAATTATATAACTATGCAAAAACCCTAGGAAAATTGTTTAAGGCTTCACAAGCTGAGGAACTCCACTGAATTCTAAGTTCAATATGGCCTCTAAAGCTTGAAAAGGGATGGTAAAGTCGTTCCGAAGAGGTCAGAAAACATTTATTTACTTTCTTCTAAATACCAAACAGACCCTCCAGACATGGGAATAAACTTCAAGTACCTGTCACAGCCTTGGTCTTTGCTGCCTCCTCCCTGGCCATGCCCCAGAGCCAAGCTGAGGGCTGGAGTTTGTGGTGGGCAGCCCTGAGCTCTTCTCTCAGCCCGCATGGTGCCCGCCTGGCTGCGCAGCAGGAGGCTGGCTGTGGCTCAGCGCCTGGGCTCTGGTTTCCAGGAACAGGGCTCCTACTAAGTTCTTGCACAGCCTGGAGGCAAGGATCTGGCACTGCACTGACTAGGAGCAACACCTTCGTCCCCTTCCTGTGGCCAAGAACGTTTGCACTTGGCCAGCTTGGTCAAGACAACCAAAATGGGCAGGAGTAGCCGGAGAGTTGGGAAAGGAGTGGCTGCCACACTTCATTGTTTCCTGGGCTTTAGAAACCTTCCAAAGTCAGGTTGAAGGCTGGGACACACAACCGTTTCTAGGTCTCCAGCTCTCTGATTTTAGAATCATTAAGGTTGCAGAAGACCTCTAAGACCATCAAGTCCAGCTGTTAAGCCTGCACTGCCAAGCCCATCACTGAAGCACATCCCAAAATGCCGTATCTACATCTTTTGGTCTTTTGGGGCAGTGACTCCACTGCTTTCCTCGGCAGCTTCTTCCAGTGCCTGACCACCCTTTCAATAAAGAAATTTTACCCAATGTCCCATCTAAACCTCCCCTGGTGTAACTCAAAGCCATCTCTTATTGTCCTGTTGCTTGTTACCTGGGAGAAGAGAGTGACACAGGATCACAGAATCGCTGAGGTTGGAAAAGGCCTCCAAGATCATCGAGTCCAATGGACGAGCCCACCTGAACCCCAGATTCAATGTGCTGCATGACCTGACACCACCCACCCCGTTCCATCCCTGCACAGAGACAGTCTGGAGTTCCTGTACCAGATCCTGGTGTGCTCAGCTCCATGGGACCACACAGGAACATAGTTCATCTGTTCCCCCTTCAACAAACTTAATTCTGAAACTGCCGCCAAGACACAAATACGTTCCCCAAATTGGGGGGGAGCCCAAACAGGCCTAGAACAAATAGGAGACCTCTCCAGCCTGATCAGCAGCTCTGTGAGCCTCCCTGGCCTCCATGGCCAATTGTGGGACTGTTCCTCCTAGCCGGGGCACAGACCCTGTTGTCAGCTCCAGCCACATGTGATGGGAGAGTAAAACCATCAATTTGCTGGTTGAAAATACTAATTCCTACCTAGCTTGTGCCATCACAGGGCACCTTTCCAGCTATTCCAGGTATGCAGAGCCAATGATCTATTTTCATCTTGCCTCTAGTCCGGCTTCCAGCACTGAGAGACAATGCTGTCCTTCTGTACATGGGAAAGTCACTCCTTTATTTCACGTAGTCCCATCCTTTCTATTTGATCTTTGCTGATTTTTATCTCTAACTTAGTTCTGCTTTTCTATAAAATGTGGTGTGTTGTTTACATACAGATATAACTTCCACTTGTTCTATTTGGTTTCCTTGACAAAGATAACACAGTCATTTTTAATTTTTCATAAAAGTCCTGTTGCTGCCCATACTAATAAATTTAATTGTTCATCACATGTAATTCGATTTTATAATCATGTGCTCCACTTTGAAAGAGTGGGACTTATGCAGAAATAATTTAGTATATTAACTATCTGGGAAAGCAAAGGGAGGACTTAATAATGTCCAATATGCTTTTGTACTTAAACTTTCTGTCTAAAAGCTGTAACACAACCAGTTCTTGCTCTTTCTCACCTTTTTGCATGATAGAATAGCACCTGTTACAACCAAACTCTGTGCCAGACTTGCCAATGTCTCAAGAATATGAAAACCATGACCATCATCTCTCTTCTCCAGTGACTCATGGAAGCAGATGTCCTTCCAAGTCAGCACTAAACCACAGTCCCCAGTGCTCTGACGGGGAACTCTGACTTCTCTTCTCTGTCCTGCTTGTAAGACACACCCATGGATGGAGTGCAGACTGAGCCAGACTTTTCTGGCAGGTCAGGTCACTTACCAAGAGCTCTCTTACTATTTTCAATGTATTTTGAAGAAAAACAGCAGGCTGGAGCCAACTGATAGTCTGTTCCCAATGTGTGGGATCTGACAGGTCTAAAAAGAGGTATGGAAAGAACAGGTAAGACTTTGTTTATGTGCCAGTCAGGACAAGTCCACAAAAGTAGACCTGTCATCTATCCTTATCTCACTGGTTTGGAGCAATTCAATGCAGAGAAAAATTATGTAATGAGAAGATGCAAACATGCTAGAGAGGACATATGCTCTGGAACAGTTTGCCCAAAGAAATTGTGGCTGCCCCACCCTTGGAAGTGCTCAAGGCCAGGTTGGATGGGGCTCTGAGCAACCTGGTCTAGTGAAAGGTGTCCCTGCCAACAGCAAGGGGGGGTTGGATCTTTGAGGACCCGTTTAATCCAGGCTGCTCCGTGATTTTACAATTCTTAGTAATAAATCCTGAGCATTGGAGAGCGAGATGGCAGAGAGCAATACAAGTTCCCTGTGCTCTGTTGCAGAAATTATAATAAATATAACACAAAATCAGAAGCCAGAGGAGCTTTTACTGACCACGTTTCCTTAATTAAAATGTCCCATACATGTGGTCAAGAAAAGAAACATGCTAGTGTGAGCATAGTGTAGAGAAGGTGTTCACAGTTTAGTAGCCTCTCATTTTTTTTCCTCTTAGGATGTTCTGTCTATTATACTATAAATACTTTCTGTCCTTTCTCACTTGTATTAAGAGAAATTAAGAGAGAAATAGGAAAAATTGGCAGATAATTTTAAAAACCTACCATCAGTAACAGGATTTCGCAGTTTAGCAGCAACATTCTGAACTTCTTTAAACTGTACAAAACCAAAAATTGACAGCTTTTGGTTGCATCTTACATGTTTGCACATAAATTACCAAATGTATCTCAGCTTCATTTCTGTCCTATTTTAATGCGTGGTAGTGACTGTGTCCTCAGCTGGCGAGGCTATGACAGAGTAACTAAGAGAGCAAAATCGTTAAAAATTTTATTTCTCAAAGCATTTAAGTCTTTTTAGTCCCATCTTTCTTTCTCCAATCTGTCGTTTAAAAGTCCTGGCTTGGAGAGCTTTCTTGCAAGCCGCTCGTAAGGCCAATTCCATTTGCAGAGTAATCTGGCTCCACCAAGTGACAATTGCTGTGATTGCTGCTCTGCACCTGCAGCTAAAATAATACAAATCTGGCACTAGGCACCACAACAAGCCAGTGCATCAAATTTTCATTGGAAAACTTTCAACTCCAGCAGTTCTAGGCTGTAGGATTTCCTTTAACTCATACGATGCTGATGTGGACACAGAGCACTGTCACTGATATTCCTGTTCTTTGTTGCACTGCATTGTCCCACCAGTGTCCAGGTTTCTGTGTGCATCCATAGTGGATAATTTAAAGATATACACGTTCCATGGAGGAGTTCAGAGAAAGTGAAGTGCAAATGTGCATTTCATTGTCTATGTTTCCCTCTTCACTACATACATATAATAACATTATACATGTTACTATTGGATTAGTAACAATATCAATGTTGTTAATTAGTGTATATATATATATTTTAACAGTGCCAGGAGATGAGGATAGACCTGTGGCATTCTAGCTTTTTTCTGAACTTAGACCAGCATATGCTAAAGTATTAATAATAAATTTTGCCTGTAGTAGAAGAAACAACAGTTCCTGACTTATATAATAACCCCGTATGAATTTTCTTAATTTGAATTTCCTCCATGAATAGATGAGAAGGTTTATTCATCTTTTACTTACTTATTTACACTAAACTGGTGAATAACCAAAAGCAGTAAAAATCTTTAAATTTTTTTCTACAAAGGATTGTATTACCAATTCCTGTTACAAACATCCAACAGAAATGTTGTAATTCCACTTATCTGAAGAACTTGATCATGGGAGCAACAAAACTAACTATTGATAGGATAAAAAAAACAACATTGGAGAGGATATTTCAGATCCAGCTGGTTCTTAAGCTGGGAAAAGCAACTTTCTGATTTAAAAGCACTACATACAGTCCACGTTGGTGTTACATGTTGACCTCTACACCGTGTGTCACACAACAAACAGCACGTAGCTTGAGTTCCAAACTCCGATGAGAAGTGCCTGCAATGCTGCCAGAATCACAGCTCTGATTCCTTTGATTTAATGTAACTCTGTGATGTAACTCTATCCACATGACTTAGCAGAGTGAGATCAAGCCTGAGCTGAGGTTTTACCTTTGAATCCCCCACCAGCTCCGGTCACTGTAACAACTGTTCTGCCGTATGAACACACTTACCTGCAATAAACTAATATCATTAACAGATAAATTACAGCATCATCCTCATAGAGAAAAACATCAGCTTACAGTAGACAGTCGCTTGAGCTAGAAGTATTGACTATTTGGGGGGACATGCCCACCTGCTGGGGTGAAAAAGAGTGGAAGGTTTGGGGGGTGTTAGGATGAAGGTGATTGTGCAATATCACAAAACCATTACGGTGTTGGGCACTTGTTCCATAACATCCAGTAGAATCCTTCTTTTCCCCAGGCTTGTGGGGCTTTTTGTGTTTAGGAGGAGGCTGGTAGATGTTTGGTGGAGCTAGGAAGAGTGAACTGGGGGACAAAAGGGAGAGTGGGGGAAAGAAGAAGAGAAACTGAAATGCTGATTTGGCTTTCTGTGATATTGTGAAGCAGAGGCTTTAATTAACTAATTTGCTCATCATTTTTCATATTGAAGACTAAGAGATTGTCACTCTTTATGGTATCATCATGTGTTTCAAAGGGGGATATTTACAACGGATTAATGAAATGTGTTCCCACAGAAACTTACTTGGCAGAAGGAAAGTAAATCCCAACTCTTTTGATGTAAATCAAGAATAATTTAAACAAAATACATGGATTTACACCACTGTAAAAGCTATGCAGACAAAGCCAGTGATTTTGAGCTGAAGAAACAAAAAATACAAAACTTTCCAAGGACTGGGTGCACAAAAATGACTGCTGTTTCCATTCTCAGTGGAAGCTTCTCTAGTTTTAAATATGTCTCTGCCCAGGGCAGACAGTTGGACTAGGTGATCTTTAAAGGTCCCTTGCAACCTAAACCATTCTATGATTCCATGTTCCTATGTTCTGTGGAAGTACCTTTTTTTAACCTGTATTTATACTTGAAAATTCTACTCAGTACACTTATCCTTCTGATTGTAATAGAACTTGTTTGCTGCCCTAAAAATGTTGTTATTCATTAAATTCTACCTTTTTTTCATTGGAGAATTTCCACAATGTGCTGCTGGAGATGGTGAAACACTTGGATGTGAAATGGAGGTTGATAGTAACAGAAATGAGCCTTCCCATTTTATTTCAGAGGTCTGCCAGCAGTCTGACAATGTTGTTTCCATAATGAAAATGGCTCCAGACAAAAGTAAACAAATCTAAGTAGAAATTAGGCATTGTGTCTACAACATAATTACTGCTTTTGAAGTAATTGTGAAGCAATTTTCACTTATTATCATAAAAAAGGTACATTAAAGTCAGTAAAGGATAGACCTTCTGAATGGAGATGCCTAGCAGAACAGAAGAATTTGAAGATGGGCTTTCTTATATCTTCAGTCTATTTTCATTATCTACTGAGCAGTTCAATAGAGACAACTATTGTTCAGTGGTGCAATTAGTATTTATGTAATCAACAGCTGTTACAAAGTAAAAGATTTAGAAAACCTATTTAGAAAAACAGATGTGGCCTGCAGCTAAAATTCCCAAACTGCAATAGTTTAGAGGAATTCTCAATCAGTAGTACATTTATGAGCTCCTTTCTGGAGGATGGCTTAAACAGAGATTATTTGGTAACTATTTACTGTGCCATGCAAGTCTTTCTAGAAAGCTCCTAACACTCCAGTTGTTTACAGGTTCCAAATACGATCAAAACTCCAATTTTATTTTGCTGGCTTATTTTCATTTATAAAGGTGTGCAGCAGGTTCCTGTCTGGACAAAATAGTGTCAGAGCTGGGAGATACTTTTTCCAAGTGAAGAGAGGCCATTTTACAGAATGTTACCAAAAAACCATGTCCACTGGGCATCACTGTTCAAAGACAAGAACTCAGGATGTGCTTGGTGTGTGTGGCTTGGACCATTAAGAGCCACCCAATTCAATGGGAGAGTTATGTAAATGGGGGACAATTGGACTTGATAGGCTAGAGAAGTGCACTGTAAGAAATATAATTCCAGTATTTTCCCAACATATATCCAGGATGAAGCAATCAGAAGGACAGATTGATAGATCTTAAGAGTGTCAGTGTAAATGTTTATTTAATATTAGTTGAAAGTTGCCTCGATGACATACAGCTGGGAGTTCCTCTCTGGCACCTTCACAGACACAATCTTTTAAGATCCTTGTTGGCCTGGATCATCCTAAGTGCATAATGATCCATCACACCTTACTTTTTTAAATAGGAGAAACTTCTAAGCCATTTTCTAGTGTTGTCAGAAGTACTTCATCATCACAGCATGGTGAATGCACATAATTGTCCCAGAAAGTGAAGACCCAAAAGGCATGTGAATTGTGCACTTGCTGTCTCTCAAGAGGCAAGTATTGAAGGAAAGCTACTTAGTGAAATTAAGCTGAAAATTAAGTGCATCAGGCTATCTTTAAATGCAGTCTTGGAAGAAGAGGTATTTATATATGAAAAATACATTCTTAATTAAAACCTTTACAGAAGGATTGGGTAAGGGCAATACAGAAGAATTCAAGTAGAAAAAGACTTCCTGCATTGCCAAATGTGCTTCATGGTGTACTACCTATTGGAAAAGGTTTCCTCATTCAGATGTTATCTCTGTTCCCATATTCCTTTGCAATTTTGAATTATTCTCCAGTCCTTTCATTCCCATCAGGAAGAAAAGCCAGACCTATTGCCTGGATCCAAAGTAATTTCTTGGCCTGTCCCAGATGGGAAACTTGTTTTGGGCTGTTGTTTCACGGTGATTTCCAGAGGTATTTCCTGGCTGGCTGCCAGCTCCTGCTCCTGGTCCCCTTCCACACGAGGTGCCGGGAGCCTTCAGAGGGATGCTGGGCCCCCTGAGCCCCCTCTGTCTGGCACCCCTGGGAGCACATTCCTGGCTCCAGGCCTGGTGTCCCTGGGGAGGGCTGTGCCAGCACCTCGAGGGTTTGTTGCCCCTGCAGCCTGTGGGAAGAGGGGCTGCCTTCAAAGGCAGGAGCTGCATGTGAGGAGGCAGAGGGAGAGCGTGAAATCCCTGCTCTGCCTTAAATGGAATCCCTTCAAGCACTCCAGCTCAGGCACCCGTGTGGGGAAGCCTTGCCAAAGCCTCTGCTGGGTTTGCACCGAGCGAGCAGCTCTGGGACAAGGAATTAATCTGGTGTGTAAAAACTTGTTTACTCGATGTGAAGAAATAATTCTGCTCCCACAAATGCCAGTGCTCTGCCTGGGACATTTTCAGCTCTCATTTGTAGCAGTGAAGTCAGTGTTTTTAAAAAATAGAGTAAGGATGTCTGCAGGGGCTTCCAGAATGTGTCAGAGCAAGTCTGCCAGACCACTGTGCAGCAAAAAGGCATTTGAAATGGATGGCAAAGGTATTGGGAAAGAACTACAGCCTGCACTTGGATTGTGGATGTCAGATTTTACAGCAGAGTTAGTCCCGTCCCAGACGTACCTCTGCTGGCCACGAGGGCAATCTGGGACATCGGCAAGTGTTGTGGGGCTTGGGACATTTTGAGGGGCAGAGAGCAGAGGGCAGCTAGTGACGCACTGGTGGTTTGACCAGCAGTAGCTAGCATCCCCCAGGCTTTCCTCATTTCCCTGTAAATCAAAGGTACTCTGGGGCTTATTGTTCATTTTGGGAGCCAAGGGTGGCTTCAAGTCCCGGGCTGCCCTGTGCTGAGGGCAAGGGAACACATCGGGCTGGGAATATCCATGGGGAAATCACCACGTGCCTTGAGCAGCTGGCAGGCACACAGCCCTGGGAGCCTGGAGCTGTTGGAGCTGGGCTCCAGCTCCAGCTCCGGCACCAGGGCTTGGCTGCTGGTCTGAACCCGGGGCAGAAAGGACACACAGAGACCACTTGGGGTGTGAGGCGTGGGGTTCTTCTTCATTTCAATTTTATTTCAAGTTCTGTTAAAGAAATCAGTAGTGAAACCAGACAATCCCCTAATGTTAATTATAGCTTGTCACATCTCTAGCTGTGCTGATCTGATCTGATTTGCCTCTAGCCTTGGCTTCAGACAGTTGAATGCACTTACCCTCCATTATTCCCATGAGTGTGCTTCTTCCAGAACTGGTCATGATGACAGTGTTTTCAGCTTTAGAATGTGCTAACAATCTTCCCTGTGTTTTCTATTTTGGTGGGAATGAAGTTGGTAATAAGGCTTTTAATGAGGAGATGTCAAGACAAGATAGGTGTCTAGGGCAGGACAAGAGGCTGGACTTAAAATATAGTTTTCAGAATTGTTTTCATGAGCCAGCAATGGCAGTGCTGCACTTTTAAAGGGTTGTTTCAGGACTAGTTTTGCAATTCCCCTGATTTCACTGATAAAGTGAAGAATATTTCTTTTTTTCTTTTTGTGAGCTTCAAAAGAGACTAAGATGGTGTTTGACTTCCACTGGTGAGCCCCTCTCAGCTCTTCAAATTTGCAACAATCAGCACGGGGAAGGGAAATATCCCCTTCTGTGATGTGCCGATTGCAGAGGAAACACTCTCCTCTTGCTTCATGCAGATATTATGCAGAGATTAATCTGTAGGGAAGACACTTCTCCTCACTGACTATTTAGCCTTCATTCCTACATTTTACACACATGCATGCCTTCGGCATTTTCTATCTTCACAAGGGGTAGTAGCTTCCATGTTTGGGTCTGAGGTTAGTGCCAAGGTTTTGTAAGAGGGAAACTACTCTGTGTGTAGGCCAGTCCTCTCCATAGAATCATCACAGAATCATAGAATGGCCTGGCCTGAAAGGGACTGTAAAGATTTTTAGTTCCATTCCCCCCCACCATGAATAGGGACACATTCCATTACACCAGGTTACTCAGAGCTCCGTCCAACCTGGCCACTTCTCCGGGCAACCTGTTCCAGTGCCTTGCAGTAAAGAATTTTTTTCCTAATATATAATCTAAACCTACTCTCGGTTTGAAGCCATTCTCCCTCATCCTGTCACTTGTAGAAATGTTCCTCTCCATCTTTCTCATAGGCCCCCTTCAGGTACTGGAGGGCTGCAATTAGATCACCCTGAAGCCTTCTCTTTTCCAGGCCAAATGAGCCCAATTCTCTCAGCCTTTCCTCACAGCAGAGGTGCTCCACCCCTCTAACCATCTCCTCTGGACTTGCTTCAGCAGGTTGACATCTTTCCTGGATCCATCCTCACTATAAAAGTACTGCACTTTTTGTGGTCTTTTGTGTTCTTTGTCAGGTAAAGTTAGTCTGTCACTTTTACAAAAAAAGGCAAAGGAAGGGGAAGTGTGGATGTTGGGGCAGCCTGGCTTTGCCCTTGACACAAAGCTGTGATTTGTGACTAGAAGGCTGGGTGCTTCATCAGACCATGGCAGCTGTGGGGCAGAAGGTTTGCAACTCCATCATTCAAAATGTTCTTCTCCATGAAATGGTTGGTTCATTCTGCTGTGAGTGTTTTTGTGCACCTGTGCAGCACAAACAATAGCTTTTGTGACAGACATACCAATATATTGATGTGGGGAACCAATTATCCTCTAAAATCTCCCTGCTTTGAAATAGAGCTTGGCTACGAGTCCTAACACAATCCGGTCTCCTGTCAGAACTGCTGTAGGTCCAGGGTGATATAAGTCCAATTCCATCCAGATTTTTTCATACTGGTCCGTGTTTCTTGCAGCTGGTGTGGACATTGTGGGCTGCCCGAAAATCATGTACATTTTAAATCTGCAGGCAGGTGACTGTGCCCTTACCTTTGAAGTGACTGAGCGGGTCATCAGAAACCACTGGGCATGAGGTGAGCAATGGCCAGACACGACAGGCTACCAGGGAGTGAAGAGATCCACACCTACCCCTCCACTTCCCCTCGTGAGGATGCTGAAAACCACAGTGAGGTCTCCCCTCAGTGTCCTCTTCTCCAGACTGAACAAACCAAGTGACCTCAGCCATCCCTCATAAGACTTCCCCTCCAGGCCCTTCACCATCCTTGTGGCCCTATTTAGCATGTTCTCTAATAGCTTAATGTCTATTTTTATGTTGTGGTGCCCAAAACCACACACGACTCAAGGTGAGTTACACAAGGTTAAGAATATCTACATATCATTATCAGAAGTACATAATTTGGATGTGGATCCAGCCAGACTATGATTGAAAAGGAAAAAGTAATTAGGGTTTTCTTGTTTATTTGGGAGGAGGCTAGGGTGGAGAAAGGATGATTGAAACATGGGAAAAGGCCTAATAGATGATAATGATGTAAGCACAGCTGTCCATGGGTACCTGCCCTTTATGACTAGAGCCTGAAGCAGGACAGTCAGCCAAGCCTGTTGTTGTGGTCATACCACAGGTGCCTAACTTGTTTCCAGAGCCAGGAGGCCCAGTGTGCATGCAGTCGCCAGCAAGAGAACACCCAGGATGGACAAACTGAGCATCCCATCATCACCATGTTGGTATCTGTTCCAGGACTGATGGTATCAACATCTCCCTGTCAGCCTAACATCAGTGTTTGTGACACAAATGTTGGTTATACACTTCTTAACAGATTGATTGCCCTGCTTCAAAATGCTGTGTGTGTTTTACTGACTCATCTTGGAAAATTTCTTGTTACTCAGCCAAGATGTAATAGGGAGAAAAATTACAGTCTCCAGGCAGGGTCTGTAGGATGAAGGCTGAAGTTTTGCCTTTGAGGACTCCAAAAATGCTCTGAGAAGCTCATATAGTTTTTATGTTGGTTTCTTTGGATCTTCAGGGCTCAAGCTAATCTAAACTATGCCAGACCCCAGGATAAGGAACTTGCCAGACTGTATGGTGAACAGGTTTCAGAAATTACCTGTTCACATTTATCCCTCAGATTTCACAATGTTTGCTAGTTTAAGTAGAGAAAAATTTTCCCATGCCATGTTTTGTGTCTCTCTAGTACTTTTTAGTAGTAGAGAACTATGAAAAAATTCAGTGGGAGGTTCCTTGAATAGGGGTTTCTTCATGTGCTTCTCATTCAGTTCCTGGGACTCAACCAGCCCAAGTGAATTCTGTTCCCAGAGCTCCAGCTTCTCTGCCTGCAGTTCTGGAGGCACACTCAGGGTTAAAGCCTGTTTCACCTCTTACCCACTTGTCCCTTGCTTTGAGTTCTGGCTTGGGTTATGCTGTGCACTGTGGTTGCCATTGGGGTATAGACCCTGTTCACCATTGAGAATGAGACAGGAAAGGGGTTGACAAAGATGGGAACTGAAATTCAGGAGGTCCAAAGTAATTCCCACCTTAGCCCAGGATCCTTTGTCTGATCTTGGGCATGGGTCTTAAGCTAAACTGTCTGCAAAAAGGAAATAACATAAGCCTGCCTTCCTAGAGCAGTGATGATACAGAAATAGCACAGTAATAAGAGTCATATTTACACCTTTTAGAGCAGTGTAGGACAGCCTGATCTCTTCCATACTTGTCACATTGAATGTCACCCTTTGTATACAGCACTGCTGGCAAGTCTCCCTGCAATTGCCTGAGTCAGCTTTGCTTGTTTGAATTAATTCCTCTGGACGGTGGATTTAATGCAGTTCATTTTATCAAGCCTTCCTAGGCTTTCTGACAGGGTAATTAATAGTAGCACACACACAGCATTGGTAGGTTTTGCATGGCTCTTATTGTGAAACACTTGTAATGATGAAACATTCTCACCTGAAGTCCTGAGGACAGAGTCTATAGGGTGTTAATAAAATTAATTGAACAGAGTGAAAAGAACCCCAGGGAGGGCAAGACCTTTCCTTCTGGCAAGCACGGGAATTTTGCAAGTGAGCGTGCTGTTCTGACAGAGGAACAGAAGCACTGGAGTAAAAAACTTTGTCTGCTGGTCTCCAGAAAAAGAACATCCTGGTCCTCATTCTCCATCCACTTTTTAATGTCTGCAGCAGACAGAAGTATCTTGAACCCCTCCAACCCTCCCTTCTCAGTATCTTTCTGGCGTGTAAGACATGGCATTGAGCCATGTGGAACAGAGAGCTTGCTCCTGCTCTGCTACCCTTGGTGTCTTCTTCCACAGGTCAAGTAACATAAATTCCACTGATATTTTCTCTGTGATTTCTTTGGCTGTTGCATTAATGGATATGGATTAATGTTGAGGAAGAAATGCTTATGAGTTGTAGGTTCAGGATGTACCTCTCATTGCAGTAATTGATATCTGAGAGTGCTGGCAGGATAAACTCTACAGTTCAGTCCAAGAATGAGTTTATTATTCTACCATTCAGGAGCCTGGATAAATTGTGGTCACAGGTCTTACCTCAGGAAAAGATTAGCCTCCTCGAGAGGAGAGAGACTGGCATCTTCGTGCCTGGTGTGAGACATAACACATGGAGTTGGTGGAAGGCAGAAATACCACAAATTGATTGTTGATGGGAATTGAGTGTGTGTCAGCTCAGAGCCATTTTCTGATCTCCACTAATGTCCAGCAAAGGACAGCTAAATTAATTCTGCTCTGAAAGTACCAGAGAGCTGAGGGAGGCATCATGAATAAATGAAGAAGGACAAGGAAACACATAGGAACGAATTTTTTAAAATGCCAGTTTCTTAAGATGTCTGTAACTATGTTTTCATTCTCTCTCTTTGTTTTTATGTATCCCCATTGATTTTACCCTTCCCTCTCATCAGTAAGTTTTGACTCTCGGTGTTTTCTAGAGGAACTGAGACCCCAAGAGTGCTGGTGAAGAGGCCTCAAGTTAAAGTAGAGGTTCTGTTCCCCTTACTATGGCAAAAGACAAGCTCAGCACTTATTCAACAGAAAGAGTTCCCTGTGGGATGGAGAGAAAAAAAGGAGAAAGTGGATGAATGCCCACGTTGTGGAAGTGCATCTTTTCAAGATTACATGGAGTCACAGCTAATTATTATCAACACTTTTTTCACCCCATGTTATATTCTTATTATCACACATGAAATATGTTCTTTAGCAGCAATGAATAAGGTCTGAAAAAATGTACACAACTTAATTCTAAGGCTGCTCGACTGAAAAGATGAAGATATGAGCTTCTGAGGTGGGAAGAGAATGACAATAGGAAAAGGAGATTAACAAGCTATTTTAATACTTTAGGCCACATATTAAATTTGTTATCTGTGTTCTTTCTTGATAAGGATAGTGAGGGTTGTTTACATTACTCAGGGGTGCCACACACAAGGGCTGTCAGGAAGGCTGAGAAAAAAGAGGGTTTCGTGGATGAACTACAGCTCCAAAGGTTCAAACTATGAGCTGCAGGGCATGCCAAGGGGCATGTGATCTTATGCAGCTATGCAGTGGTTTTCAGGGATGTGTGGCATGCAAGTGGTAGTCTGAAGAGGCCTTTGGAGTCTGAAGAGGGATTTGGATGCTTTTGAACCATGTCTTAACATTATTCCTGCACAGTTTTGTTGTTTCAGAAAGTTAAGAGAAACAGATTACCTTTGAAGAGGCTTAAAACCAAACTTCCAGGTGTATTTTCTTTTTTTCATAATTTACCCCAGCCCTCAAAGTGTTCTACATATTCTGCAGATAAGGAAGGAGGCTGGGGGGGATAATTCAGTAATCTTCATGCACATTAGCAGCCTCAGCAGTAAGGCTTACTTTTTTCTGAGGGATTTATGATTTTCTTACAGAAGGGCCAACTAAATAAAAAAATACAAGAAAGTGATGGTGTGGGAAAACTTAGCTGTGTCTCCCTCAACCAGTGTTTTCTGGTTTGATCTCACTTTGCTCTTAATTTTTGTATTTATATTTGGCATCTTTGTGAAGTGCTTCTCATCACAATGGAAGCACAAATCATGTTAATTAATGAGAGTAGCAGCCAAAAAAAAAAGTGGAGCTAGCACTTCTTTGCCATAGTCAAGAGCTCTTGAAAAACTTGTCCTTGATGTTGTTTTGGCTGAACAAAAATTAGATGCATAATCACTATTAGGCTTGATTGACTACATAATTCTTTCTATTACACTGATGAAAAGCGCATGGCAGGAATTCTTAGCTTTGTACAACTTTATTGCCACATACACATATTGCTAAATAGCTGAGCATCTCCTTGACTTGGACATTTATCACTGAGGGCGTTGAAACGTCTGAGGTAGTCCGCAATAGTTTTGGCATGATGGAGAAAAAATCCTTCCTGTTGATGTAAAATCTCTGTCAGGCCCAGGATTTGGGAATGATATTGTGAATTAGCAGAGTGCAGATGGAGAACCCATGAGCTCCAAACCCTTGGCAGCTCTCTCAAGCTCATCTACAATCACTCAATGAGCCTGAATTTAAGTAAACCCCTTTCTGACCTCAGATAAAAACTCATGCTGCTCACTGTGGGATGCTGAGCCCCTGGTCACACAGCAGCAGCCAGGTTCTGAGAGTTACTTTCCTAAGGATAAGAAAATCCCTGTATCTCCTGATACATCTGTTACAGGGATGTAGGGTGATAATGGCAATTCAGACCAAAACTAGGTAATTATTAACTTTTCAAATATTTTCAAATCCTCTTGGAGTTTTTGAGTCATCTTTATGTGCAGCCAGAAATTGCCCTCTGAATGTCCAAGGGTGGGAAGGCTGGGGATCAATCCTCTTGACCTTGTTATACACACGCCAAAGATCTTGGAGTGCCCAAGAGCCACAGGATTTACAGCACAGACCACAGAGAGACAGAAGTAATGGGAGATGGCAGCAAGTCCCTGCATGTGAGGTGAAGGTAAGCAAAAAGCACGGCAGGGTCACAGAGAAGATTAGTTTGAAAGCCTCTCTTGGCTCACTTTGTTCTCCAGATGAAGGAAAACGCTGTGGTTATCCAGCAGTACCAGCACCAGCACAGCCCGGCGACAGGCACGTGGTATCTTGCCATGGAGGTAATTTCTGAATGGCAGATCAGTCCCAAGAGGCAATATTGGAGCCACGGAGTGTCTGAAGGACAGGCTTTCCTTTGCACTTACTGTTCATCTCAAAGCTGAATCAGGGTTATATGTAAACAAGGAAGAAAATAAACTGGGTTTCCCCACAGCAAAAGATAAACGTAGTCTGAAGATTTTAAATGCAAGACTGGTCCTGAATATGCACTTACAACCTTTCTCTAAAAGCCTGCCATCGTTCAGAGCTGTTGTCTTGGCAGGAGTTAAATGGAGCAGAACTGGGTTCTTGCCCTCCCACCTGAACAGATAATCTTTGAGATCTCTGGTACAGTAGCCTGGTGTTGAGTCAATAGACAGAGAAACCAAAATACTTCAAATGGTTGACAACTTAAATAGCTTGAAAGCTGTGGCTGACACAGCTGTCTCTATGGCATTGTGGAGCTGCCAGTCATATGCTGTTCAGTGCTTGGTAACCATTTTTCTGGTCTTATGGCAAATCACCTCTTAATTCTTTTCCCATTCTTGATCACTCTTTCTTTAATAAAATGCTATTGATTGCTACTGGGCATCCAGGGCACAAATCAAACTCTCGGTGCAAATTTAAGTTGTCTTTGTGGCCAACTCTTGCCGGTGTCATGGGGTGGTGGGATGGGAGAGGCTGCAAGGGAACACTTCCATTAAGGAGGGGAAGGGGGAGAGGATCAGCAACAAGCAGGGAAGTGCCAGTGGG
The DNA here is from genome assembly GCA_013397915.1 of Daphoenositta chrysoptera. Classification (NCBI taxonomy): domain Eukaryota; kingdom Metazoa; phylum Chordata; class Aves; order Passeriformes; genus Daphoenositta; species Daphoenositta chrysoptera. Next base: position 892,126 of record VZRO01000464.1, on the reverse strand, counting down.
AGCGAGGAAGCTCCAACAGCCCCGAGTCAGCAACGTGAACTGAAGAAGGCAGGCAGACAAGGCAGGCAGGATGTGGGAGAGTCTGGAGCTGGCTGCACACCGGCCAGCTGGCTACTAGAGGTGAGGAGGGGTCTCAGGAAAGGAGAGGGTATGCATGGCTGGAGGTGCAGGAAGTCAGAGCAGGCCTCTCTGCTCTTTGACCAGCAAGCAGGCAGAGCAGGAGCAAAGTGAGCTGTAGAAAACATGATGTAAACCCTGGTGTTACCTCATATGGCAAGGACAGGAGGTACTGCTGAAGATGGGACTTGAAAACAGGCACAGCAGAGCTGGATTCCTTTCTCTCAACTAAAATCCAACCACAGCAGACTCCAGCAGAATCCTCTGGAGTTGGGGTCTGGCATATAAACACATTAAGAGCTGCTGTTCATGGGAGCAGTGCAAACAACCCAGGGGACTGGCTCACAGCTCCCATCAGTCACACATGAAACTCTATTTATACCTTCCTACACAACCAAATGAGCTGTGATTAACAAATACAGGCCATTTCAAGCATCACAGACTAGGTTTGATGTTAATTAAAAATGGGGATGGAGAGGAAAAAATATGTTTTCCAGCTCCCCCTTGTGCCTCTTCTCTGTCTTTGTTTTGGTCTCAGTTTTGCTGGCAGTCTCCATGCCCAGCCTCCCAGAAGTGATTTAAAGGTTATTTGATTATACGAGGACTGTTTTTTCTTACAGGAAAAACATCATCCCCTGAGAAACTTAGGAGATGCTCGTGCTGCAAGTCCATGCCTGCAGTTGATGGTCCCCATCAAGCCCCAGGTGCTGGAACCGTGTTTGTGTGTTCATGTGCACACATAAGTGTTTGTGTGTGTGTCTCTGTGTGTGTGCACGAGCACTCAGTGGCTGGCCAGGTGGAACCTCTGTGTTTAAACTGAAGAAAGCTAAGTTGTGAGCCCTCCTGGTTTGGGAAGAAAGAAAAAAAAAGAAAATCAGGAAAAGGTGAATTCTAATACACGGATTAAAAAAAAAACAAACCAATAACTAAAAAGGAGGAAAGTTAAAAGTATCTGGTATTATTATTTCCAGGCCCCAGAGGAAGCATAGAGGCTGGTGCTGAGTCCTGTTCTGTAAAGGGCTGCTTGCTTTTAAGGCTCATTCCCTCATCTTTCTTTCACCAGAAGAAACAGTAGGTGAGAGGGGAGATGCGGGGCAGGAACCACGGGCGAAGGCAGAGACCCTACAGAGACATCACTTGGATGCTCCAGCTCTAATGCTGCTCTAACACATCCCCCCTCCCCTCGCCAAATGCCACCACCAAGAGGAGTTCAGTAGACCACGTTGCATCCCAGTTGTGCTCAGCAGTGATTTAGGGCTCTTCCCGTCCCTTAATTCCCTCCTGCTGCCTTGCCGTGTTCCAGGTCTGTGCTGTCAGCGCCGTGCCTGTTTGCGGGGCTGATGCTCTGCCCAGCTCCGATGCAGAGGCTGCCGTGAGAAATGGCTGTGCATTGCTGAGCAGCTGGAAGCAGTTATTAACTGAATTTGGCATCCGAGCTGAACTGCAAACGCATCTGGGTGGCTTGAATTGTTCTTAATTATGTTTTTGTTTTATTGTTTTCATTTCGAGCTGTGCTCTACCACTACTCTCCGTATATCTCTGTGCTGTACATTTTCTTTGCTTCCAGCCCAGGGTAATTGCTCCTTGTCGTGCTGTGTTTGCCATTTTAATTTTTTATCATCTCAGATACTTTCTTTTCTCTCCCCCCTTTGATTATTTGGTTATGTCATTCCCATTTGCCCTGACATTTCAATAAATTCACTTCTACATTATCTTTGTCCCTAGAGCTGCAGTTTATCCCTCTCTTTCTAATGTCTCTGTCTCTAAGCTGGATATAAACTGTTTATTTTTTCCTAACAGCTTCCCTTTTGGGCTGAGCAGCAACCAGCAGCAGAGAGCAGCGTGCTGGGCTGCAATCCTGGAGCCAGAGTGCCCCCTTCCAGAAACACTGAGGAATAACACAGCTCCCTTTAGGGGAAGAAGCACAGCCAGGCAGGACCCTGCAGCTCGATGTCTAGCCACAGGTTAACATCCAGCTACTTAGATGAGACTAACTAAAAGGGTGCTGCTGCAAATGATATGTAAGGAAGTGAAGTATTTTGGAGTACATTTCTAGACTGAGGGAATGCCCTTTATCCACTGCATTCTTCACTTGCCTTTCTCCTTCAGGTGCTTGTTTTTGACTCCTTTAAACTTGCATTTTCACCCTTCCAGCTAAAAGCTCAGAGGAAGGGTCTACACTGGTGGTGGGCTGGGGACAGAGTTCTTCTCCTGCATGCTCAGGTTGTGCATGAGGAGGTGGCCCTCCTGCAGGACAGCACTTTTTTCCCTTTGCAGTAGCTGATTCCACCCCGAGCAGGTGGCTTCTGTCTGGTCAAGGCTTTGGGCTTTGAGCTTTGGCAGACACTGACGAATTTCACTCTGTGGTTAAAGACTGCTCTCATCTGGCCATGGAGGGAACAGCCCCTCTTGCAGCATCACTGGAGAAAAACATGCTCAGGGGGGACCTTATCACCTGAAAGGAAGTTGTAGACAGGTGGGAATTGGTCTCTTCTCCCAAGAACAAGAGGAAGTGGCCTCAAGTTGCACCAGCAGAGGTTTATATTGGATATTAGGAAAGATTTCTTTACTGGAACTGTGATCTGGCAGTGGAACAGGATGGCCAGGGAAGTGGTGGAATCAGCATCCCAGATGTGTTCACAAAACTGTAGATGTGGCACTTGGGGACAGGGTTTAATGGTGGACCTGGCAGAGTTAGGTCAATGGTTGAAGCTGATCACCTTAAAGGCCTTTTCCAACCTTAATTATTCCATGACTCCGTGATTCTTACAATCCTTTGATCAGCAGGGTGGCATGAATGGAGTGGTTCAGGGGCCTTGTCTCTGGTCTCTGGCTGCTGTGGAGCAAAGTCTGGCAGCTCAGTTTAAAGGGGTTGATGAAGATGGGTTTTGAGGGAGCTGTGGGCCTTTGTGCAGAAGTGGGGTGGGACAGCCAGCCACTGCATCCCAGTGTTTCTGGGGGGTACACAGGATGGATACTGCGGGATGGAGAGGTGAGTGCAACAGAGGAGTATGTTACTCTCTTAACCTGCTATTTTTAGGGCTGAATAGTGCTTGCCACCACTCTCTAAAACAAGGTCCTCACAAATGGTTTGTTTTCTGTAGCAACAAAATGACTGAGACCTTGAACTGTGGCTTGAACTGTGAGTTCACCCCAGCAGCTCTGTGTATACAGGTCTCTCTGAAGTGCTTGTGCTGAAAACATTTGTCCATTCGAAGCTAGAACACAGACTAAGACAGCCCTTCACGTTAAAACTGTTCTCAGAACAGAGGAGGCTGTGGTCACGCCTGCATCAAGAGGAAATGTGAAGGAAACATGCTGTCCACACTTCATTCCAGGGAGGTATGAACACATGTGGTTAGTCTGAAACTGTAACACCAGGTTCAAGGTAATGACATTATGTAATCCTTTTAAATACTCTTCTTATTGTTGTTAAACTTTATTAATATATAAGAAATACCGTTTTCCTTCAAGGCACTCCTTTTAGACTTTAATAAAATCCTCTTGTATTAACAAGCTAAGCCACTGGAGTCTTGCTCTTTCTTGTACCTTTTAAAGAAGTACCTTTAAAGAAGTCAAAACCTACCCTGGTTGCTGCATGTTTGAGTTCCAGTGCAGGAAGGTCCCTTGCCAATACACGGGAGCTCCTCAGCACTTTGGGGCAGACAGAGGCTCCTGCCAAGGCTGTCCCAGCAGTCAGCTAGCACTGTGGGATGAGAGGCCGTGGCACTCACACGTGGTGAGCGCTGTGCTATGCAGCCAGGGAAGCTCGGGCAGAGCGAGGGAACACGACGTGTCCGAGAGCACACGGGGAGTGAAGGACAGGCTAGGGACTAAACCCCAGCTGCTCCTCTCTAGGCCTTGCCTTCACTACACCACTTTATCATTTGAAGCCCTAGCTGCAACAACACCAGGAGTGTGACCCACATCCATGCAGTCACACTCATGCAGGTCTTTCCACTGCCAAGCTGGCCAGACAGAGCAGCACCACGGGCTCTGAGGCACTGGTGCTGCTGCCTCAGGTGGAGATGCACACTCCCGAGGGATGCACACTCCCGAGGGATGCACACTCCTGGCTGAGGGCACGTTCCCAGCCCTGAGCCAGCCTCGAGAGAGCCGAGGCTGAGCACGCAGGAATGCACACGTGCTGCGCTGGGAGGGCACCAGCACAGAAACACTGCTGCACCCCAGCAGGACGAGGCTGAAGCTGATCCCTCCTCTCTGGAAACCTCAGCAGCTGGTAGACATCAGGGGATTTGTACAGTGCAAAATACCGTGGTTGGGTCACTGGGCTGAACTAACTACTGAGCCTAATTTGTGCCCGTTTGTAGGCCAAGAGGCAGTCACTGCATCGGGGCTGCATCAAAAGCAGCCTGGCCAACAGGTCAAGGGAGGAGGTTCTCTCCCTCTACTCACACTCATGAGAATCCATCTGGAGTACTGCATCCAGGTCTGGGCCCCCCAGCATAAGAAGGACATGGACCTGTTGAGGTGAGTCCAGAGGAGGGCCACAAAGAAGATAAAATAGCTAGACCACCTCTCCTATGAAGACAGGCTGAGATGGTTGGGGATGGAGAAGAGAAGACTCTGGGGAGACCTTATATCAGTTTTCCAGTGCCTAGAGGGGGCCTACAAGAGAGCTGGAGAGGGATTTTTTACAAGACTATATTGTGATAGGACAAGGGTTAATGGCTTTAAACTGTAAGAGGGCAGGTTTAGATGGGATATTAGGAATAAATTCTTTACTATGAGGGTGGTGAGGCACTGGAACAGTATGGCCCATCCCTGCAAGTGGTGGGTACTCCATCTCTAGAAGTGTTCAAGGCCAGGTTGGATGGGTCTTTGAGTAACCTGTTCTAGTGGAAGGTGTCTCTGCCCACGCATTGAGCTGATCTTTAAGGCCCCTGAAGATCAACCCAAACCACTCTATGATTCTACGGTCAGTAACTACATGACAGCAAGGGTACATATGCATATCTGCAGACATATATGAACAGGCACACAAAGCTGTGTCCCACTTCTGAGGGCCTTACAGTTTTATTTCTCTTATTTCTAATGAAATGATAGGGCTAAACAAGGAAACTTGTGGCATTAAGGCAAACTTAGCTCTGCCATAACTGTTTCTGGCCATTTTGGGGGCTAAGATGGGTGAAGAGGCAGAGCAAATACCACAGCAGCCATCCCGGGTTTGTGCTGAGCGTGTTTGAAGGCCAAGCCACAACTGGAGAGCCTCACCACAGACAAGCACAGTGTGGACATCAGAGCCTGCAAGCACTTTGCTCTTCAGGCCCAGAACTATTTTTAAAGATCTTGACCTGGTTACAGACCTGCAGACACCTGGCGGGCGGGAAGGAGCAAACACAGGGACCTTCTCCATGATTTGAAAATAATTATTAGCTGTGAATGTAGTCACCAAGCCTTATTATCCTGGCCCATCCCATGTTTGTTCTCTCCTCATCTCCTCCAACCCCTGAAATGTGACACACTTTTGTCTTGGCTTCGGTGCATCAGGAGTTTTTTCAGAGCCAGATTTTCAGTCTGAGCGTGGATCAGAAGCTGTGGTGCCTGGGGCAGCTAGGGGAGGCTGACACCTACAAAGCAGCAAAGGCTGAGCCCACAGCCTGCTCGTTTCTGCCAAGGAATTTTGGCTGCAGGTGTTAATTCCTGGTATTGCTGGCAGGCGATCCCCCTAGCTATTCACAGCAGTGCTTTAATTCAGCCCACCTATGCTCAAGTGAGGCTCTTGTGCAAGAAAAACCCTGTGCAGAGCTTACATGAATTTAGCTACCAAGAACGGCTTTTTTATGGTGAAGTTAAAAAGTGACATGTGAAGTTAAAAAGTGACACACCACTTTGCCTCAGAAAACAATGGAAGGAGCTCTCCATTGGTGAAGCACCTATATGAAAAATGGTGCTTTTATACCCAGGATTATCACAGCATTTTCTGCATGCAGATGTGTTAAAAGCAAGCAGCCATCGAGTGACAGTACTGGGCTTCCTGATATGTTGTCATTGTAGCACAGAGCTTCTGTGAGGCACAGGGCAAATTACTGTAAATAATTATAGAATCAAAGAATAATTTGTGTTGGAAAAGACCTCCAAAATCATCAAGTCCAACACTGCCAAGCCCACCATTCAACCATGTCCCCAGGTGCCACATCTACATGTTTTTTGAACACTTTCAGAAATGATGATTCTATAGCTTCCCTGGGCAGCCTGAATACCCTTTTGGTGGAGAAACTTTTCCTAATATCCAATCTAAACCTCCTCTGGCATACCTTGAGGCCACTTTCTCTTGTCCTGTTGTTTGTTACTTGGGAGAAGAGACCAACCCCACCTGGCTACACCCTCCTGTCAGGTATCTGCAGAGAGCAACAAGGTCCCCCTTGGGAGCCTCCTCTTCTCCAGGCTGAACACCCCCAGCTCCCTCAGCTGCTTCTCATCAGACTTCAGATCCTCCTTCAGCTCCTTCTCCAGACCCTTCACCAGCTTTTTTGCCCTTCTCTGGACCTGCTCCAGCACCTCAATGTCTTTCTTGCAGTGAGGGCCCAAAACTGAACACAGGACTCAAGGTGTGGCCTCACCAGTGCTGAGCACAGGGGGACAATCACTGCCCTGGTGCTGTGGCCTCACTATGGCTGATACAGACCAGGATGCCATTGGCCTTCTTGGCCACCTGGGCACACTGCTGTCTTGTGTTCAGATGGCTGTCAACCAACCCCCTCCCCGGATATTTTCCACCTGGCAGTTTTCCATGAATTCCACAAGTTATGGAAAACATGACTGAATTCCCCTTGTGAAGTGTAAGAACGGGCATTCATTTTGTGATGCATTAACTCGGCAGTTTTGCTCATACTCTTATAAAGGCACCAACAGGACAGATGTTCCCCTGCAGGTGTGCGTGCGGGGGGTCAGTTTGGCCCCGTGTCAAACTCTCGACAAGGGGAAGCCTGTGCATGGGCACACAGAGGGCAAAGGCACACTGCACAGCAGGAAATTGGGCTGCCAAGCCACACACGCGCTAAGCAGCATGAGACAAGGCTGGAGAGGTTCCTACTGGGCAAGGATAAGAAGGTGAAAAGAAAAAATCCTTCATGCAGCATTGACTGAGCTCTGCACCACAAGCCAGCCTGAGGGGTGCCAGTTTAGACATCGTGGAAATGCAACATTGTTAAATTGTTAAATAATTTTTGTCATCTGCCACTAGGAAACCAAGTGGACGTTATGTTGACCACTTAGACATGTGTTTTCTCTATCCCAAAGTGTTGTGCAGAAGAGAAGTCAGCTATCAGGATGTACACAGCTCTGGGTTGCTTCCTGGGGCTTCTGCTTAGGCAGAGGGAAGGGGACCAAAGGATACTTGAGGTTCTCCTCGAGATCCTCCCATATTCTGGGACTATGCAAGAACCAAGTCAGTCTCCAGCCCAGGTTAGAGACCATCTTCAGCTGTGTGCTGGCAACTGAACCTGCCGAAGTGGCATACAAGAGGGCATTAGCATCAGCCTCATTTTATACAGCATTACCACTGCAGCTAATCCAGGGCTGCATGAGGTCTCTGGAGCATCACACACAACGGAGAAGAGCTCTTGTACAGCAGCAATCCAGCAGCAGGATAGATGTGCTTCATTTTGAGCTGCAGCTTCTGGGCCAGATGGGCTTTTGACACATCGTTGTTTTCCTCTGCCTTTGTACCATCTTACAAGTAGAGCTCGATGATGTTGCATAGAATAATTGGAGTTACAATCTTAAACCGAGAGGGTGGGGAGGCAGAGAGAAGGGCCCTTTGAGGAGATAACCCCCCATCATGTTTTAAGCATGTAACTTCACAAGTAATCCCCCGAGGGTCCTCCTCCAGCCAGAGGCAAAGGCAGTCAGTCCTGGGGCACAATGCACGGGAGCAACCCCTGCCGTGGGAATTCAGGCCAGGCAGGAGACAGAACAGTTCAGCCCCCTATCTGTGCAAGCTCTTTTTGCAGAGACCTATCTTTGCCTTCGCAAACAACTAGGGTGTGCATTTACAGCAGGTATAAACTGCTCTGCGAAGGGACCTGGTGTGGCAGAGCAGTGTCTGCACGGAGGAAAGGTTTTTTTGGTGTGAATGGGCATTTTTGTTCCAAATAACCGGGAATGTGCAGCCTCTCAGCCTCCACGCACATCTGCTCAGCTCCTCTCTTGCTGGTGATGCGTCTGTGTCCTTGACCAACTTTCCTGCCCAGCAAGCACAGCCTCTGCAGCACTTTAAACACGCTGCCCATTGCAGCTCAGTCAGCTGCCAGGGCCGCCTGCCTCCAGGCTCTCCTCGTACCTGGATCTTCCTCCCTCCCCGCTCCAAACTTCAACTTTAAATAAAAAAAGGTAAATTAAAAGGGGAGAAAAAGGCGGCATTCACTGATGAAGGCTCTGGCAGCTGCTCGCTGTACTCATCAAAGAAGAGGAAGTGCCAATTACTTCCTTGTAGGAACTGCTTCTGTAATCAAAGTGCTCTGCGGCTGAGCTGCAAATGCCGATTCCCTCCCGGCCCGCACAGCCCCTGGGTCAGGAGCCAGAGCAGGAGGTAGCTGGCTGCCCACACCCTCATCGGTTTACACTTTCACACAGGAACACTCATAGCTCTGTTTTCCTTGTGACATTCACCATTCCCTGCTGGAGGGAGGACAGGCCAGCCTGCTGCTGTGGGCACGTTCGCACTCCGACTGGCCCTGCCGACTGAGCCCAGCAACTTTCCCAGGAACAAGCACAAATGCTTCATGCTCCCATCCCCAGAGCATCTTGCCAGACGGGGAGGTTGGGAGAGTGAGGGGAACAGAATCCTGTTTTTGCTGGGAAGTGTCCTTCCTGCCCTCTCCATTTGCTGTGGTGAGGCTCTTGCAGCCAAACAGGGAAGAATTACTTGTGGGCCATCCAGAGCAATTCAGCGAAAAGAGCTCTTCCCAAGGACCTCCCAGGCCCTGGAATCTCTGTGCCTTGTGGCACTATTCACAGGGGCTCAGACTTTGTGGCAACAAGGAAAGCCATGTGCAAACATGGCAGCAGAGGAAACATNAAAAAAAAAAAAAAGCGTTTTTGTGCTGTTATTTTTTTCCAATGCTGGCAGTCAGAATTTTGTTAAACTTTTTTTGGCGTATGACTTTTTTAAAAATACCAGTAGATACAAGATTTACCGGAGAAGCTACACTTATCTCCTAAAAGAGTGCACACTCTAAACTGGAAAAATCAAACAGATCTTTGCCCTTCCTATTCTGTTTTTTCTCTACCTCTCGTATAACCCAAAGACTTGTCTTAACCAAACAGTATCTTTTTTGAGGTTTTTTCAGTTTTCCTATAGTGTATCCTTTTTTCAGTTACAAAGTTATATTCTCTAAATTAAGAGCGTGTTTAACATAACTATTTTAATGGCGTACCCAAAAGAGCCCTGTAACTGTAGCAACTAAAGTGCATCAGAAAACCCCATCCAAACACCTGGGAAGACAGAGGAGACAGAGGGAGATGCCGGCTCTCCCTGCCACTGTGCCCTAGCACAGCCCCGTGACCTTACAGCAGCTGATGTTCTCATCCAGAAGAGAATCTTTCCTGCTTTGTTCATCCCAGCGTGCTGTCCTCCCCGCCAGATTTCGTACAGAGAAATACAAAGAACACAGACACACAAGTTTAGCTTGCTGACATAATGCCCATATTTAATCTTTTAAAACAAGAACAAAATCAAGAATAAAATCAAGAATAAAAATTTCATTTAAGTCATACAGTACATTAATCTTTCAGCAATGACCCAATCTACAGTACTCAAATGCCTGGCATGAAGTCTATTATCTCAGCATTTAACAAGTGTATAACCAGTGACACAGTAAAAGAAGAGCTCACAATACACAGCTAACACAATGAGTTTAGATTTTCTTCTAAGAGTCCAGCTAGGGTTTGTAACACATGGGTCACTTTTGAACCGTACTTTAATCAGCTTTTTGTTCAGTCAATCTGTTTGGGGCTTTTTTTTTCCATTATGTGAGTTTCCCATTATGTACAGGAAGATTATTTCAAATGAAATTGCACAAGTTAGAATATCTATCTATAGGCATACATGGTCAATCTAACTAAAAAATTTAATAAGCAGTAATTACTCAGTCCTGGTTATACATTCCTAAAGGCTTAATAATACAGTTTTAAGAAGAAAAAAAAAATAGAACAAAACACAACAAAACACAGCTGTAGGGTGGCAATCTCTGTAAGAAGCCTTCTTCCCTCTGGAAACAACCAAGGGCTAACTGTACTGTCCATGCTTGAAATAGGGTCTACAAAGAAGTCATTTCAGCAACTAAATAATAAAAACTGTGTGACTGTGTCCTCTCTAAAGTCTGAATGGTTCGATGCGTAATTCAGTGAAGCTCTCAAGCAAATAATACTGGTAGGATGCAGACTGCTAACAGAAATTAGGACAATATGCCCTGATAGCACATTTGGGTAGCAAAACCGTACATACGAAGGGGCCATTACCCAGTGGTTACAGCAGCTTGAGGCAGGACAGCTCTGCCTGCAGCAGGGGAAAGGGTGGGTTCTTCTGCTCCTTAGCCAAGGCTACAGCTGAATTTCCCCCACCTCTTATCAAGCATTTGCCCACCCCACTCTCAGCCCCTTCCTCCTGTCAGAGACGGAATCCCCAGCCCAAAGGCCAGGGGAGGGTGGCAGGGTGCAAAAGCCTTCCCTCTTCCCATCCCAGACCCTGACGCCGAGCAGCAGGCCAAGGTCTGCTCCTGCTCCAGCTCCACCACAGGCAGCAGGGCTCCTCTCAGCCCACCGTGGTGTGGGCAGCAGCTCTGCAGGCTGGAGGATCCTGGGGCCTGGCCCTGACAACCAGGAGCAGACTCCCTCCCAAGAGTCTAGAGACCCAGAGGGCTACCTCTAAGGGGAGTTAACTAAACGAGGGTGATGGAGCATCTTCTTCCCACATTAGCAAAACATAAACATAACTAATTAACACAACTGCTTTGACTTCTTTTAATCTCTCTTTTCTGGTGCCAGGTCCTGCTACAAATGGAAAAAACCCCATCGAGAGCTGCTTTCCTAGATGGAAAAGCGGCAGAATCTTAAGCCTTGTGGATCTGCTTTGTAATTTGCTACTGGCATAAACAACAAAAAAAAAGTCCCATTTGTTTGGTTGGTTTTTGTGGTGTTTTCTTAAGAAAAAAAAAAAAAAAGAAAAAAAAAAAAATCCAGACCATCTAATGCACCTTCTCTGCACATCACACACGCTCACATGCACACGCACCAATGGAGAGCTCCAGAAGAACAGGCATGGGAACCACAAATCCCAATGGTGAAAAGACATGGGGAATCTCACATTTCTGTTCTCACTTTTCATTTAGCAATGAAGCAGCAAAATGATGGATTGCAAGAAATAAACAGTCACAGAACACACATACACCCAAACGCAACCATGGATACATTTTTCCCATTTTTTCTTTTTCTGATAGACGTTGTTATTCATCTGATAGTTTCTTTCTGGCTGTGCTGAAGTTTTTGAAGAGCATCTGGTGCTTATTTAACCTTTATCAGAACACAAGAACCTCGGTGGCAATGGACACTCCATCTCATTAGTGCCACAACCAACCATCTCTACTTGAGATTCTCTACAAAACCCTTTTGGAAGTTGAATCTGACTCTGCCTCTTTAGTGCCACTCTTGGTTGTTGGTTTTTTATTTTAAATTAACAAACACAGCATATTAATGCAAATTCGATGTTTTCTAAAAAATGCTCAGATAATTAGTTCAGCAATATGCAAAGTGCATCTATTTGGTTCTTTCCATAGATCACCTTCTGTTTTAAGTTTAAATTCCTTCACAGTTTAAAATATTGTGAAGAAATTATATGTATACTTTATGTATAGAACTATTTATATACATACACATATATACACACAACTCTGTACTTTATATAGCCATAAACACTCACTACTTAACTATTTATATTATATACACATGGCATGAACACACGCTCAGTGAAGAGTTGGTGCAGGCTGAAATCATTCCATCGGGTTTAATGGAACAACAATAGTGAAACCATGAGTGAGTTATCAAGAGACACAGACGTACATCTATTAGATAAGTGAAAGACCAATTAAATCAGCTCTTCCATTTTCCTATTAGCACAGGATTGTTCCCACCCCATTCCATGCTCCATATGCACATACACAGCTACTCTGCATTCAGTTTACGTGAGAGGGCAGTGGTGGTTCTTTTTCCTAAATGAAGGAAGAGTCCATATTTTACTCGGGCTCACCGCAGCCTCTTCAGGAGCGCGGCACAGCTGGGCCTGGGTGCCTTGGAGGGCTCCGAAGGCTGCGCCGCCGTCAGCTGAAAGCACCTGCCAAAGCTTTATTGCATGGTTATGGGACAGCTATCAACTGTTCACAGTCTGTGAACTCTCTCCAACAAGTGGTACAACTGTATAAATACATATTTTAGCACAAAACAGTTTAACACGAGGCAAGTCCAAGTACAAATGAGACCTAAAGGCCTATGGGTGAACTTTAAAGGCCAGCAGTTCTTCAGAGTGCATGTTGTTTAAGGAACGCAAGTCGGGTAATTTCAAAAGAAGTTTTGTGAAAATAGAGGCTTCGTTTGGGTGATTTTTCATAATTAAGGTCCTTAATGCACGGATTAGTGTTTCCTGAAGTGCCTCCACAGAATTGACATTTTCTATTCCGGAGCGATCTAAACAAAAGGGGAGGGTGAGAGAGAGAGGGAGAGAGAGAAATTAAAAAACAGGAGGGTAGGGGAGGAAAAAAAAAATTGACTGAACAGATGTAGTATGCAACATAAAACCACGGCAAGAATCCCTTACTAAATTAACAAGCACATGAAAAATCAGATACTTATGCCAGAAGTTTTAAATCACATACCAAAAGTCTTTCAAATGTTATTTAGCATTAACTTTTCAGAGTACTAAGTTCATGCCAAACTGGCAGCATTCAATCACTATTTCTGTGATCCCTAAGCCGTGTTTCCAGAAAAGGACAGATTGAAGCAAATGTTTTAATATGTTGCTGAATCACAACTTTCAACCCAAGGGGAAAGACAGGGCACATGAAAGTAAAAATTTAAAACATTTCTTAAGGCTAGATACAGAACCCTAAACTTAATCTGAAGGTTTGAGGAGGAAATCCCACTCCAGACAAGGCACACTTTTATCTGCACAATGGGATCCTCAGGGGCAAAGGGAGTACAAGCCTTCATATGACCGGGCACTATTTCTGAGCATTGTCTGAAGCACCTACAAAATGAAACATGATGCACCCAAATATTCCCAGCTGAGGAAAAAAAGAATGTCAACATCAAGACAAATATTATGTTCTCACATACTGCACTCCCACCACGCCTGAAGCATCTCTTTCAAGAGAGCTGTATTTAAGAACACGCCTGGTGTCCTTAGGTAGAACCTAAGCAAGCAGCTTAAAAGGATGAATTTTTAAGTAAAACATCTCACCTCACAGCCATGCACAGTAGCTGTTTTTTTCCAAGCTCTAGCTTCTTTTCTTAAACACTATGTAAATTCAGCAGGGCACATACATACCCGAGTGACTGGCACAAACAGAAATGTGCTTTGATGTGTACATGTACTTAAGCACTTTGCAGAACTGGGACATGGAATGACAACAGCTTTCTGGAGTAACACTGAGTCAGTTCGTACAGTCAGAGTGGGAATCCCTTCCTTATGCTGTCAGTGTCAATCCAATCAGATTGCTCAGGTGAATGGTCTAGGAAGTCCTCCTGGACTACTCAGTGCAGTTCCCTACTGCTATAGGAAAAATTATTACATAATCCACTTAAGGATGCATCTTGAAGCAGTTACATGTGTTTTGCTCCTTTAGGTAGATTGTTCCAGAATCTTCTACAATTAGGAGCTCTGATTACTACTGAACAATTTTTATTAGCACACATTCCACTTTTCTGTGAAGACTGTCCATTAGGTTTGACAGCTGCTGTCCAAGAGAACGTGAGTAAGGAGACATCTCTCTGCCTTTATCTATTAAATGATCTCTCCTGCTTGCCCCCTGTTCTGCAAAAGCTTTGCTCTGTTCCAGGCAGGTACAATGACATTTGCACAGAACATGCCCAATGGAGCTTCACAAGAGCTCTGTACAGTGAGAATAGTTCTGCCTTGCCTCTGAAGGCAGAAGAATGCAGCCCAGCCTTTCCTGGCTGCCTCAGGTGAGTTACTGTAGCCTCCTCTCTTCAATTAGTCCAAGTCTTTCTCCCTTTCAGTCTACTTCCACTTGCTCCCAGCGGCCAGCAGAAGACTTTGTTAGTATTATGCCAGTAAGAGAATAATAGAGGGTGTGTACTTTAGATTCTTCTACCACAAAGCAAGACCCTTAGTTAAGGGATTAGCTGGTCTCTAGACCTGCACGAACCACATTCCTTCAGCTTCCACCTTGCTTGTCCCTCCTTCAGTGCCCTTGCTACCTCTCCTCCATCTTTGACACATCCAGCTAACTGAAGCCAGAGGTGAAGCATTCTTTTAATTCTGGAATGGTACCAAGGCAATTCCTCAGCACCACGCAAGCATGAGCCTGTTCTTTCTTTCTTTGTCATACGACATGAAAAGAAGAGGATGTACAGAGTTACACGCAGCCCTTGCTACTACCCCTGCTTCTTCTGCATGTTCTAAATACCCCTTCTAAGAGTGGTTATTCATCCAGTGTTAAGTGGAGATGTTTCTGACAAGCATTCTCCCCACTAGCAGTATTTAGAGACTTAATTCTTTTTTCCATTGGCAGGTTTGGGGTTTCTTTAAATTTTAATCAAGTAAAAGTCTTTTAAAAGATTGTTAATTAGTGCAGCATGGTACTTTATATTGTGGATCCCTTAATCAGCATTCAACAGTCATACTCCTTTCTGCTTTTGGAACTGATGTAAATCTTGACTACTATCTTCCTTTCAGTCTTCTCTTGAACAACTTTCATTATGAGATGAAGAAGTCTTAATGGCCTTTTTCTTCCACCTTCAGTTCTCCCTACATTTACAGCATTTTTTCCTTTGCCTGCATCTCCATGTCATTCTCTCTGATCCTGTTCTTCAACTCCTCCTTCATCTGTAACGAAGCTCCACCTCCCCTTATAGGAAATGACTCTTTTGGTTACACTACTCCTCTAAGAGTGGGATGCAAGGATCTGTCTTTCAAGGTCTGTTTAATCAACACATGCCCACAAATCCTTCGGTTCTACGGGCACCTTCTCCTCCTGGCAATCCCTCGTGCTGCAAGCATCTTCCCCTGGAACTCTGCTGAGGCCACTTCTGTTCTTCAGTACCTGCCTGAGCATGAAGCCTGCTCACTGACTCACTTGTGCAAAATAACAACTGCAGCATTTCAATCCAGTCTCAAATAACAGAGTAAAGTTGCTCTGACAATTTTTGAACTCACACTGACCATATCAGGATTAGCCTTGTGTCTGGAATATAGCCCCAACATTGACTAATAAAGCTGCACTTTATAAAACACTATAAAATTTTATGAAGATGTCCAGGAAGGCTGTGATCAGACTGCAGATCAGATCACAAGGCAGCTGAGGTAGGCAGCAATAATGTCCAAACTATGACCTGAAAAATCCTCAGCAGCTGCAAGAAGCCTGAATACCAAACACCTTCTCTTTTTGTCCCGTTGCACGGCTGACACTACATGCTGTACATGTTACATGCCATCCCATAGCTAATCCCTGCCATGAGCTAGCAATCAGCACAGTGCTTTCAAGGCTGGGGAGATGGCACTGTGCTAGAAGCACATTTAACAGAACAGATACAGCCACTTAGACTGAAAACAGGTGGCATGAGATATTCTAGGACCCAGGAGCTGAGCAAGCAAGAAGAGTGGCTGCAAGCCTAGTTACAGTGCACAAGAAGGGAAGAGACCTGGTTGTCAGTCCTTATTTTAAAGGCTGCCTCTGGTTCTTGTCAAGAATTTCCAGAGTCTGGAAAAGAAACTAAGACTTCGGGTTTCTCTCTGCTCCCTGAACACTTTCATTAACAGATTCCATGCTTTCTTCAGATTATAGTGTCATGCTTCATTCACACTGCCACTTGTTCTGGCCCTTGAAGCTTGCTAACTCTGTGCCACCCTCTGCTCATTATCACAGCCTATAAACTGAAGAGGCAACAGCTGCTCCGTCCTGTGCTGTGACATTTCAGTTCAGCCATGCACAAAGCTATGGGACTGAACTGTCCCACGTTGTTTACAGAGGCCTCACGTGCCTACAGCACCATGCCTGGGTGCCCCTCCCTCGTAAGACATGGGTCTCAACTGCCCTTGTGCAAGGGGGGCACTTGCTGGAGGAGTTCAGTGCTCCCCAGATGCTGGCTCCTTGTCTAAGTGGGCGCTGTGAGCATTCCTGCTACCTACCTCTAGAGAGCTTCTTACCCAGCAAGCAGGGATTCTGCATCTTGTATTTCAGGCATTATATGCAGAGCTAATGTGCCTAATTTGAGGCTTGAGATAATACTACAGAAGTAGGTGCTTAATCCTTCTTTGAATCTGGGCCAGGGTGTTCTGTCTATCCAGGGACTGAAACAAGATAGGAGGCTGGAGAAGATGTCAGTGGATTGGCAGGCCTTCAGGGGTAAGAAGTCACGATGCAGATGATAGGGCTTTCTTGCTGACATAGGGCAGAGATCAAACTGTTGGATTTAGATTTAGGTAAAATACGCAATAGACTTAAATGACAATACTTGGAAGCAAAAATACCACCTTATCCAAAGACTTATGCTGTGCAAGTCAGGAGCAATTTCAGTGATGCTGTCCTGTGAAACTTAGAGGAGTCAGACAAATAGCATCTAAATGGCCACGGGACAGCTATGTGTTTTTGCATTACAGAGAATGCAGCAGGAAAACATCAGCCCATTGTCACTTTTTTTTTAAAGGCAGTAATAGACTAGGTATGTTAAAAAGTACATTACAGGCTGCTAGTAGCTTAAAACCTACTCAACTGCACTTACATATGAAATAGTAGGGTATACATTTTACAGAAAGCTTTTCATGGAGAGCCACATTTAATTTTTGGCAAAGGTGCAAGTTAATTTTCTCTCCTTACCAGCAGATACCAGGACAACCGCTGTAAACAAACTCATTTCCTCATCGCTAAGTTGCAGGGCATTTAGTTTCTCACTAAATTCAAACATTGAGTTGAGCAGGTCACCAGCTCCCATTGAATGCAAGTCATCCACACTGTACTTCTTGCCACTCAGGAAGGTGACAGTACGTTCCTTTGCATCAAACAAAGATGCAAATCGTACCATTAAAACCTGGTGAAAGAAAAAAGGAGGAAACAAATTTAACAACAAAACCAGATGAATGTAGATAAGATAAATTTCTAGAAAAGCCAAAAAAATATGAAACCTTTAAACATCATTCAAAGTGTCTCATTAACCGTTCTAGAAGCATTCTATACAGAAATTGTCAGCATGCTATTGAGCTGCAAAACACAGTGCAAGCTCTGGCCCAGTAATCTGAGAGAAACAAACAAGTGACAAAATTAGGGAGTGGATGCAGGGGAGGGGCTACAGCATATGAAAGGCAGCAAAATTAAAATTTAAGCCTCAGACAGCCTGAGCCACACAGACCATGTCATTCATGAATATGCCAGTAGGACAACTTGCTTAAGCCACACAACAGCCAAAGGCACACAGAGCATTAAAAGAAATGTTTTCTTGGCCACATGTATGAGGAGCAAAATGAAGGTACTGAACCAGATTCTCACTTGGTGTAAACTGGAGCAGCTCTGTGGAAACAATGCTGATTTACACCACCTGATCAGGCCCCCTAGGCATTCTTTGGAAAAGTACCATGCCACATCACTGCACCCACAGGAATGTTAATGAGCTCTGGTAGAAAGGAGCCACATGTAGAGCTTTCAAAAGGCTAGGGAAGCACAGCTTGAGATGGCACCTGGTCTGTAGCAGCTGGGAATACCCCTTTGGTACAAGCACCTGGGCTGGAGCAGTTGATGTGTGCTAAACTTACCCCTTTGGGCTGAAATTTCTCTTGCGGTTTCTCAGTTGTACTGTGAAATATTTCCCTCTGGAATGGCTTGTAACATTTCATTTGCTCATGTTCAATAACCTTATTTACAATTTTCAAGGTTTAAGTTGCACAGAATAGCCTTCTTATTTGAAGAAAATGAACTAACTGGCATTGGTTAAAACTTCAGACTCATTGCAATCTCTTGGTGTGAGTTATCTCTTCTCATTTACCCTATTAACTGCATTAACTTAATGCTTACTGCAGGTGAGAGGAAAACCAGGTTTTCAAAGACTAGTGCCTTTGACAAAAAAAGGAGTGTTCAAAATAAATGAAAATGGTTGATAATTCAAACACTGTTCATGCACATTACATGACCGGCTCCTAAATTTTAAGAGCCAAACAACATGCAGCAACCTTAATGGACACAGGAGCACTACGTACTATTCACCTTTGTCAGCTAAGCTATCTGTCCTTTGATGACATTAACTACAGAGTGCAGAGACCTAGATGCAGAAGCCATCAGAACACAACAGAACCAGGCAAAGAGCAGGCAGACAAAGCTGAACTTGTGCATTAGCACAGACCCACCAGGTATCCAGCAACCTTTCAGTTCAAAACGGTATTCTCCCTATAGAACTGGGCTTCAGAAACATCTTTAAATAACGAGCAACCAGGATTAATGCTGGTATACGAAACTGAAGCCCAAAAAGTTGTGCTGACTTACACTAAGGCAAAGACCTCACCTATTTCAATGTCACCATTCTAAACAAGGAAGAGCAGTTTGGACAATGGCATAGCACAGGACTGGTTCATCCCATTTCACTTCAAACCAGACTTGTACTTGTGCATGCTGAGGATACACCTGATCAACCCCATCCCCTGACCATTGCAACACGGGCACAAAAAAACCTCCACTCTTGGAGGTAGCTTGATCACCTCCCAACCACCTGTAGTCAAACTGAGTCACTACTCAAATGGATCCAAGGGCCTCGTTAGCTCTACCATCAGTTGCAGTTGGAGGGGAGGTGGAGGAAGGCCCACTCAAAACCAGTCGAGTTCCTTATTTTAGGCTCACTGCTGTTTCTGAGCTGGCTCTCATAGAAGCCACGCAGACGCCACCACGATACACTGAGCTCCCCAGCACTCCCAGTTCTAAGAGACCTTTTTTAGCTTACATGTGTGTGAATATATATAGCTGAGCAACTTCTGCACCAACATTGTCCCCATGTGTGCTCTTACCCTCAAAGGAACAGGCACTCCTCGGATAAGAACTGCTGAGAAGCACAGTGCCAAGCCGGCCACACCAGGCTTGGAGGCAGCACTTTCATTTGGGTTCTTCTATTAACAGGCAGACATTGGAATATCCTGGTTCAGTTACCCAGAAGACAGAAATGACCTTGGATGCACCAGGCTTTCAAGATGCTTTTGCCTCTATCGCAATGGTTTCATTAATCCTGTTGTGGATTTTTTTCCACAGTTCTGCAGCATTACTTCTTTTTTTTCCTGTTGCTAAGATGCCACATAGGCATTTAACCATGCCATAGTGAGCAGCAGCTCACTAACAGGAATCATTAATGTTTCTTATAAATAAGTGAATAGCGACAAGCATGCGGCCATACGTTATTATTAATTCCCCTGGATATAGAAACCTCCTTATCAGCAGTGCCTGTAACTGGCAAAAAGGCATTTGAGTGAAGCCTGAGAAAAACTTCAGGTGAAGCAAGGCCAAGACAAAACATTTTACTTGCAAAACATGAAGGTTTGGCTTTACATTATAGGGACTGTTTAAGCCAAATTTTTCACCCTCCTTGAGGGTGCTGGACTTTGCAGAGGAAGGAACCAACATTTTTGTGTAAGGTGAAAGTAGGGAAGAAGTAAAAATACAGCCCCTTAGCTACAGGAGTTCTAGATGAATATTAAAAGGTCAAGAATAAGTACAACAGAAAAAATACATGACAGCAAAATGAAGGAAACAAGGAAACTAACAGACTCCAGGCACCAAGTCTTCCAGTAGAACTTGTACCTCCCAACCCAACAATTATCCATTTTAGAACTGGGCTGTATAAGTATAGACAGAAGACCCAACACATCATACGAGAAATGTCTTCATTTCAGGTAAATACAAAATCCAGCATCTCTCTTTGAAAGAATAAACCATGTAAACAAGAGCAAAGGCATCAGCAATGCTACACTCCCCAGAAAAGCACAGCAACATCAAACACTTGGGACCTCAGCTCCTCTGGCCCTCTCTATTCAAATTTTACATTTGAATATTTATAAAATGTGTACGGTCTCCAATAGACACAAGGGTCTGGAAGGGCAACTAAAACATGAAGTAAAGGTCATCTAGTGAAGGTCACTAATTATAAAACAGCACCAAGCTCTGTGGTATCACTTCCAGATTAATACCACTAATTCACATATACGTCATGACCACAAGTGGATGCAATTAACCACGAGGACCTAGTGGGATTAGTCTAGAGTAAGTCAGGCTGCAGCTGGCACACAGTATCTACAGAGATGCAGCAGTACCATGGTAGTTACCATTGTTACTGCACTGGACATGGAAGCTTCAGACACTCCCAAGCTGCCACCAAAGGCTACTGGTTACTGGTCAGGATGGATACTCTGGCTTTGGCAGGAAGCAGAGTGGCACAAGGAAGGACATGCAGAGCGGTGAACACATTCCTCGACAAAACTTTTAAGTCAGTAGACAGCTTTCTAACCTATCCACCCTTCCAGATGCAGTACAGTTCCCAGAGTAAGCAAAGGTAGCTAGAAACCCCTAATTACCCATTTATTAACCCCCAGTGAAGAGGGAAGGGTAGAAGGGCTGAGCAGTTTTGAGCTTGATGGAAGAGGGACAGGTCACCAAGGCCTGACCAAACAGATCCCTTGGACACCATCACCTCAAAGCACGCTCAGAGCATCCATGAACAACAAGCTGGTTTCGCCTGATGCAACCCAGTTCTATTTGGTTCTGCTCTTACAGGGTCAGACTGATGCACAGCTTGTCAGGTTCACACTGTACACACAGGGGTCTCACCTCAAAGGTCCCAGCCTTCAGAAGATTGACCTGGTCATGCTGGGAGAGATCTCGGAAACCTGGGATGCGCTTGGCAAACTCCACCACTTCCTTCACTGCAGGAGTAAAACTCAGGGAAAACTCCTCCCAGATTTCATGGCCAGACTTGTTTGGGTCCACATGGGGAGTCTTACTCATTGGGCAGACCTGATGTTCACAAAACAGACAGAAAACAACTTTTAAAGATATCATTCCAAATACTGACAAATACTTAAAAGAAACAGGTTTATTATTCAACAAAACTTTGCAATAATGACACAGAGAAAAAAAGATAAGTATTCCTCAGTCAATTCCCAAAGGAACTGGACTTCCTCCCCTTCCTTTAAAACAAGAAAAAAATCCATGGGATAGTTAGCAATCTGTTTATAAATTTAACTTTGGAGCCTACAACACTGTGTACTGCAAAAGACCTGACAGAACCAAGGTTATGCTATTATTCCTTGATCTCAACTGATCTGGTCTGACATCTAAATTTCTCTTACTTGTATTATCTCTGTAATTTCACAGTAAATTGGGATTTCACAATAAATCAGTTGCAATCTCACAGTCACTACGACATTCATTCTCCTATCTTTCTTGTTCTGCAGGCAACTGAAGTGCTTCAGTCAAGATAACGAAGGTGTCAACACCAGAGCAAGAAAGCAAGCCTTGGTTTCCTGAGTCAAAGGTTTACACCCTCATTACAAGGATAACCCTCTTCTGCAAGTTTGCTTTTACTTGTATCACTGAAGGAGGGACACCAAGGAACTGGTATTCCAGTATTTCTCAGTCACAAGATGACAAAATGCTCTTTCTTTTATACAAACGTACAGCAATTTTTTTGGTAGGAAAGTCTGAATCCATTATGAGATCAGACATATCAGTCAAGGCTGACTGCCAATAAATTCCCTCTGCAAGAGCCAACCAGAAGCTCTGAGATATTTTCAGTTCTAGCTTGTAAAATTTACATCTTTTAATGAAGTTTAAACCTTTTAATATTCATTTCACCTGTCATCATCAAGGACAAAAATTCCTTTTAAGTATTCCTCACAAGTGTACTAAATGCTGTATGCAATCTTACATAATGTCAGCAAAACAAAGAGAAAACAGTGAAAATAGATTAGCAATTCCTCAGCTGTGCTGTTTTTTCAGGGCATCTTGAATATGGTAATTGCCTAGCAATTCTTTGTGGGGGAGGTCCTAAGATCACAAAAATACAATATTTTGGCAAAAGGAAAGGTCTAGGCACAGAACCAAAAGGACAGCAGATGCCAACCACTGCTCTGCCTGTGATACAGCAATGGTTCACATAGGTATTGTTGAAAATACAGCACTCTCTGAAAATAAGGGATCTCTGGTTCAGTACCCTGCTCTGCATTGGACACAAAAATCACCTTAATTTCTCATTCTATGACAGTATACCCTTATCCACAGGCACTCAGTCCCAAGGGGAAACTACCACTTCCACACCCTGTGCATTGTGTCTGGAGTCTCTTGATAGACCTCTGCCCAAGAGTCAGAGTATCTCAAGTTAGAAGAGACCCATATTGACTGAGTCCAATTGCCTGCTCTTTGCAGAACCACCTAAAACTAAACCATATGCCTAAGAGTACCTAGGCACTCCCTGAACTCTCACAGGCTTCCTATGGAAGGAGTTGTCAGCTTGTACAGTCACCAGTTCTCTTCAGAGAACCTCTTCAGGAATGACCTGTTCTGCTTTTCTGGTTGCAGGGGTATTGAGTAAAAACGGCCAAACCCCTGAACATCTGTCTCCATACTGGTTCAGAGCCTAATTACTTGCCCTCATTGCTGCTGACTCATTTTGGTCAGATCCTGAACTCCTTGAGTTCTTGGGCAAAACCCTCATCCATATCAGGGATGCGGGGTGGGGAGGGGGAGCTGCAGTGCTCTGCTGGATTTGGTTTTGTGTCCTCATCACTGACTGAGTAAATCCTCCCTGCAGCTGCCACGCACAGGTCAAACTGACTGGTTGAGCCTCTGCAAGGCAGCACCACTCCCTGCCCGCCCATTCTGACAGGTTTAACCTCTGCTTCTCAGGAGTGCCAAGAATGCCGTTGCAGTGACACCACATACTTTCCCTGCAAGGAAGAAAGGCTGGGAATTACTATTTGCCATGTTGTAGTGCCTGGAGTCTGCAATTAAAGTCAGACCCTGCTAGGGATGGCATGGTCTTACAGATGCGGTAGACAAAGACGGGTAAAAAAAACCAACAAAAAATTCCCCATGGAAATACAGCATCAAAATAAACACCTTCACTGTGGAGACCTTCGGGGGTCTCCAAGAACCTGTGAAGGATCTTTACAAAGTAGGAGGAAGAAAAACACCGGCAGCTCAAGTACTTCAGAAAGGTCAGGGGCTCGCGCTTCACACCAGGAGCGCAGGATGAGAACGAGGATGTTATGTTCTCTCATCCCAGGCGGCTCCAGTGATAAAGAGAAGGACAATCTATTTTAAGGGGCTTACAGAACTGGTTGCCTGAATGGCAGAGAAACAGCAGGTGCAAGGCAAATGAGAGGGACCTGTTAAGGAAAGGCAAAAAAAAAATCCCAACCAAACCAAACCAACAACCATATGCAAAAAACCAGGAAGCATCCTTGTTAAGAATTCAGTGAGAAAATGCTCTAGCAAAGTCATCTAAGGTACCCAGAAGTGTGTCCAGAGCCTCACTTGCATAAGTACTACGGAAAAGACCCTGAACTTCTCTCTAATGGTTTAGCTGTGCATCTTCCTCCTGCCTCTGTTCAGATCTGAAGGTGTTCTACAGTGAAAAGGATGCATAGCCTGTGGGCATTAAAACAAACCAAAAAATCCCCGTCACCAAAAAAGCAGCCTACCCTGCAACAGAGATTTTGGAACCCACAGCAAGGCCTGTAGACTGGCTTAAAATCCTAGCTCTGAGGTTTGACCCCAGAAATTTGCTCTGAATACCCTTAATGAAAATACAGTACATCTGACTGGATAGATTATTCAAAAGTTAAGTCTTTAAAAGGACCCAGTGAAAAGGGGAATTTATAAACTCCTATATTCATTTTAAAGTCAAGTCATATAAAAAACCCGTGACTTTTTTTTTTTCAACCGTTACTCTTTGATGTTATTTTAGTTTGTTAGCTAAAAACCAAGCCAAGAAGCTCCATCACTTGTATGATTTCAAGTCCTTCACACCTTGAGCCGTTTTTGTCCTTAATCCCAATCTGCACTATGAAATTTGTGCCACCCTTTAAAGTTTCCGCAGTTGTGCCAACTGCATGCAGCTTCACTGACTACTGAGGCACAGCTGGATCACACCCACCAATAACTAAGTCATATCAAACAACTGATATCAATATACCAGATGCATTCTTCCTCCAGTGCTGCAAGAGTAAGTGGTATTCTTGTTTGGAGAAAAGCCATCTTCTGGGATCCTCTCGCACATTCGCTGGGTGTAGCCACTGGTGAAGTTCATGCAGTGGCTGTTAGTGAAGCACATGGCGTGCCCGCTCGGATAATGCATTGTGCTCCTCCCTTTGTACTGTCCACCAAGGTGCTGCTCCCTTTCAGGGTACTGAGGGCCACCGAGGCCACCAACACAGTGCTCGCTGCCCAAGATGTACTGCTCGGTGTTCTTGGACACTCTCTCCCCACTCTGGGGCTGCATCATCTCTGCTGGGTTTTGGGACTGTTCTTGGTTGTACATGAAAGTGTCTTTGTGGGCCCTAGTGACCATACCGATCACCTCCTCCTTAGCCATGTCAGCACTAGGAGGGGGAGAAGGGCTTTTGATGGTTTCTCGCTCTTGTTTGGGCTTGGAGGAAAGATCTTCTTGAGGTGCTGGGTCTTGATGTTCTGTTAATGCTTCGCTGGGCAAGTGACCACTGAACTGACTGTTCATCATGGTTTTCATGGCACTCTGCATTTCAATCAGCATCCTCTGTTTTTCACGTTTGGGAATGCGGCCAAATCGAACAGCTACCACGGTGGAGAAATGGATAGTGGTGGAAAGGGAAAAAAAAAAAGAAAAAAAATGTCAGTCCTGAAAGTGTTAGCATGCACACACAAAATACACACCCCAACAAAAAGTCCTGCCTTTGAAGGCAAGATTTTAACTGCTCTCACCAATACTACAGCAGGGGTATTACCAGTGAAGTCAGAGCTTGTGGGGCATAGGAGTGGCATGAGTACAAATGTATGCTGTCATTTGCATACAGCGAGAAGGCAGCTCTAAAGCACACAGTCTGTAATGCCTTTTCCCCTTTTGCCTCAAACCTGGCTATGGAGTATACACACAGTTGTGCTAACTGACAAAAGTGTCAGGCTTAAAGATTGGATCTATTAAATCAGCACAACTTTGTGAGCTGACAATTAGCTGAATGTAAACACAGTTCATATCATCTTTACATAAAAGTCCTACAAGACAGGTCCTCAGGGACCAATTATGTAACTTACCAAAACAAGAGAATCAATGCTGAACGAAGCTTACCTTGGCAAATTTTCTTGATAACTTTGCCTTGACAAGGACATTTTCTGCTGGCAAGGGGATGGGCATCATTGTGGCTGCAGCACTTTTGACCCTGTCCTAAGGAATCTACAACTGCCTCTACCACCCTGTCCAACCACAGCTGCACAAGGGCTTATAACCAGTTTCGACTGATGTAATTATGCTCATGCAGCAGCCCATCATTAACGTAACTAAGTCTCTTTCATTAAAGCAGGTGCAACCCTGTGCGCAAACAAGCGCCTAGGGGATGAAATAACTCCCATGCACGACAAGAACTCAGAACAATTATTTAAAGTAAGTTCTAACACTCCACCCACTAAATTATTAACAGCCCGAGATTCCTAGTTCTTGTGAAATAAACACCCAGAGAAAATTAAAAAGTGAAACAGAAGGAAGAGTTCTGGTTTGTGACAGTAAGTTGTAGCAGACAAATGAACTATACTTTCAGCATTACTTAATAAAATGTCACAAAAAGTGGACAGCCAAGGTGGTCAGACACCGACCAACATCACCATTTCCTCCTTGCCTTTCCTCTCCCTCTAAGAAAAGAAAGAAAGAGGAAAAAAAGGAGCAGATACATGGCTCACCCTATGCACCCAAAGCTAACTCTTTAGGCTCTATGGTGACTACTCTAAGGCTATCAGGTTGGGCAGAATTCCCTTTCATTGAAAAAAAGCAATAGTAAAAAAAGAAAACAGAAAAAAAGAAAAAACAAAAAAGAAAAATATGAGTCTTGTTCAGATTCAGGGTAGGATACAGCTGTAAGTCTTAACTCATTAAACCAAAATCGAGACACTTGTTTCAACCATCCCCCTAGCAGGCCACTGCAGCACATCCCACTGCATCGGCCTCCGTGGGCAGGAGAACAGCTCTGCAGCTGCCTGCAGTGTTACCTTACCAGCCCAGGACACTCGTGGAGCAAGAGGGCAAGCTGAACTAAATGCTCTCAGACAGGGAACCTGTCCTTGGCAATAGGGCTTGGCTGCATTATCTGCCATTAAGACCCTCAGCAACTGGTTTTGAGGTGGGCAGCAGATTCCCTCTCAGAGGATCCCCTCTCAGTACAGGAACGTACCATCTCTTGACATCCCAACAGACAGGCATTTTTTGAAACGACACTGCTGGCATCTGTTCCTATTCATTCTCATTATAGAGCAGTTGTTATTCTTCAAGCACTTCTTATACTGGATGTTTTGCTGAATGCTTCTTCTGAAAAAACCCTGTAAACAAGCAAAAAAACCCACAACTATCATTACAGCACATGTCAAATCCTTCTGCCAAGATTCACCTATCTGTAAGCACAGAAAGCCTCATTGCATCACATCAGCTGCTTCAGAGCCATCAGCCCCAAGAGATTTTAAAGAACTTGGTACTCCTCTTGACTTACTTCCCCTTTGTGTGTGATCTGCATGTAATGTGAACTAGGTATGATTTCTAATTACAGAAGATGCTAAGTTGTTCCCTGTGTAGTCAGCACCTAAGAGCAAAGTATCTCCAGTATTACCTCTATCACTGTACTAACAATCCTTAAGATGTGCTCTCAAACACCTATGACATCACGTGCAAAGATGGGAGTCAAAATAACATCTTTTGACTTCCACCTCTGCAGTTTGGCAACAAAACCATCCTGCTGCACCACATGACCTTCAAAGGTGGTTTTTTCACATAACCCTTTATGCTGATAAGCTCCTTCGCAGAACACAACATTTGCAGTGTTACGGATTAAGAAAATACGTGTCTAGTTCTGGCTTTCCCTGTGGTAAAGAACTGCTTTTCCAAAGCTGTTTTGTTCTGTGTCCCAGCCCAGGTGACAACTCACACCCACTATCTTAATGCAATTAACATGCACATGTCTTGCGTGACATGGTCCTTACCACCTCTGCTTCCAGTTCTTGTTCTCTGCTGTGTGCTCCAAGTCAGGCAGGATTGGACAAGGGGTGGGAACAGAAAGTACTGCAGAGTTTGGAAAATGCTGTATATTCCTAAGTGGTTTGCCTGTTCCCTACAGCTTCCAAAATTTCTCATATTTAACAGAGAACTATACCGAAATTTTCTTTTGGCAGTATCACCCCTTTTCCCCTATGGGGAGAACTTGAGCATTTCACCAGCAGAAAGGTGAGCAGAAATATAGCTCACCTTGCAGCCCTCACAGGCATGAACACCATAATGAAATCCTGAAGCGACATCTCCACAGACTTTGCAAAGAAGGACCATGCCATTAAATTCTAGAATCAAACAAAAAAGTCAAGGATATAGAAACCAATGACAACTGCAGGAACATGTTTCCAGCTTCTAAAACCTGGACTTAAATCGAAATATGTCAGGTCAGTCCAACACATGAAAAAATACAGCAGAAGAACAGACAACATGAATGTACAAACCCCCTGAACAGTTCAGAAGGTACCAGTGCAAGGCAGGGGGAAAAAGAGGACAAACACGAAGCACTCAACCAAATAGGGAGAAAGCACATATTCACTGGGCTTTCAAACACAGTAGCGCTGCACTCAGCAGTAGAAAAAGAAAGTCTGCTTACATTTAAGCACTTTTAAAAGGACCATTCAGTTAACTAGGCCACCAAAGTTCAGGCTCAATCTGTTTTTTCCATCAGGACAAGAAAGCCTATGAAAGGCTACAGTTTCCCCAACTGAGAATAAACACTTTTTCTTTAAAACCAGAAATACTAAAGGACACTTTATAATATATTCAACACCAGCCATACACTGTACCTATTTGATAACAGTTTAGGACTGGTAACTCAGCCATATCTATATATGTAGAGACCACTCATCTGAGCGCATATCCAGAATGGCTTGCACACTTGAACTTGAAAATACCTTCTCAATCCTGTAAAAATGCTCATGGTTTGGGGTTTTTTTCCCCCACCTATTTTACTTCAGCTTGTCAATAAAAGTTTTTGCAAGTCCTAAGTGCTCGTCTAACATTGGTTTCACTGAAGCCAATGGGAATTTCACCAGTGAGTTCAGTAACCACAAATTTACCTTAATCCAACAGAGACAGCTGGAAATACTCCCACAGAAACATATTCTACCAGAAAAGTAACTTATTTGACATTTGGGTTTCATTTGTAAAGAGTAACTAAAACATTTTTTTAAGGTTTTCAAAAAGAAAAAGAATCAAACTGCAACTTTTTATTTTTTTTTCCATTTTTTTTTTAAACAGTTAGTACTGAGCTAAAAAAGTTATCTATCTATCTGAACAATTTATAACAGGTTTCATTTCAGGAACCTCTGCCCTCATACCAAAAACCTAGTTACTAGAGAATTTTTAAGTAAAGGCTCTTACTAAGAACCTAAGGTAGGAATACTTTAAAAAAAAGCCCAAAATAACAAAAAAAACCTATTTGAGGCAGAACTATTAGAGACTTATTCCAGCTTCACAACAATCCAAAATAACAAAATAATTCTGCCAATAAAAGAATTCAGCCTCCAAAAGACTAAATTCCAGCTGTTTGCTGAATCACTCATTCCAGTACTGATTTTGAATCCTGCCCTTACAAAACTGTTCAAATATACTTCTCTACCATTGATCTTTTCTGATTACCAAAAGAAGCGTGAAGTAAATAGGTGGAAATAGATTGTTGTACGTATTTTAAAAGACCATCCTTTAGTTCCAGTTTACAAGTATTTTATTTTTCACATCCACAAATTATGACTTGGAATCAAAAAGATAACTGTTCCACCCACAGCTATGTAAGTATTATGCTTGGGTAATTTATTTATTTTGTTCCTCACAGCTGGGGGGGGAGGGAAGGTGAAGGGGCAGGGGACAGAGTATGAAAGAACATAGAAAGTAGATTTCCAAGACAGCTCCATAAATACTCTTCAAGGCAATTTCTAGTTATATTATCTTTACTTCATCACTTCTTTTTAATCAAGTGTTTATTTTACTAAGATCAGTTTTCACCAATGAAAATTTGAAGTAAAGTTGTACCGTATTTATGGACTGTTTGAAGTTGGCAGCAATGGGACCCCCATTGTATCAGCATTTGTATGGCAACACCGCGTGTATTACCACACATATAATGCCAAAAGATAAAAATGGAGGCTTTGCCGTGCACCACAAGCCAAAAGGGGACCTGGCTGAGATACACGGGGCTGTAATACACAAAGGGGAAAGGGCGTTTTCAGGAACTGGCACCAAACATACTTGTGACTCCATTATGGCCTTTTGTCAAACCAGCGACACTCGACTGGTTTGCTTTAACAGCCTCCTCCAGCCGGTCGCTCTTCGGCGCCCCGTCAGCGCCTTCGCCGCTGCGGCCACCGCATCCGCTGTCCGAGGAGGAGCTGTTGGGAGGAGATGGCACGGGCGAAGAGGACGACTGGAAACCGCTGTCTGAGCTCTCGCTGTGACATGAGGCTGGGCTAGATGCCGAGCTCGAAGAGCTGATGTAAGCTATCACACCCCCTAAGGCAAGAAAAAAAAGGCGGCACGTAGTGACATAACCAGCAGACATGCACCGCTGCCATGTGAGCCACGCCGTGACCCAGCACCACCACATCAGCCATTCCGTGCTCCCGGGAGCACTCCTTTCCCTCCCTCTCTCCTCGAGCTTGTTTGTCTCCATTCGTTTCCTACGGCTGACCTCCCAGTCTGCCCCATCCCCTTCTCCCATCTTATCAGCCTCCTCTGGTCCAGGCCGAGATGCAATGGCATAACCCAAAGACGGAGCAACAAGCCATGGTGCTGGAAGGACGGGGCAGCAGGGACAGGGCACGGAGTGACCCAGAGAGAGCTTCCCTGGCCACCCTCTGAGCAGAGCTCATCTGGAGCCACAGCAAAGACAGGATCTTACAGCGCTGAGGAGCCAGAATGCAAACAAGCTAGGTTAGGGACAGAAATAGGGCAGGGAGAAAGACTTCATGCAGGCTACGCGCCAGAGGCACCGAAAGGAAGGGCTGGGAGGTGCTCACAATGCAGAAGGGAAAGGGGCAAGGGAAGGAAATAGCACTGCTGTCTGGTTAGCCTACTGAACGTCATTTGTCCCACTGCAAGCCTTTGTAGCGTTTCTAGCAGCAGCTAAACTCCAGCTGCCAGGCTGCTATTTGCAAACAGTCTCTGTCCTGCCGCGTCTTGCAATCTGACACACTTGAGAATCCCTGAGATGAAACAGCTTTTTGTCCTCAGGCAGACCTGGGAGCAGTTCTGGCTTTTCACGGGCTCCTTCTTCTTGCTCGTAAGCAAGAGAAATTGTTTGCACTTCATATGAGTTTGTCTCCAAGATTCAGCATTTCAAAAGTCAATATAAAAACATTTGATATTTCACACAAGAATTTCAAAAGCCATAGCCATGAAACTATTTAAATAAATTACACTCAGTATGTTCTACATTTTCTGCCTCTATTGCTCAGTAGACTCTCTTCACTGATGACTCAGGACATTGCAGCAAGGAACTCCACACACCAGTTAGAATTAAAAACTTTAAAAGGGCCATGCACTGCCTTCCTTTGGAGGAAAAAAGCACTGGCGTCTGTAGAGTCCTTGATCAACTGAATTGGCACGGCAGGCAGGGGCTGTAGCATCTTACATCAGCCATCACCTCCTCAGAGATAAAAGCAGCGGTATTATACAACCTTGGAAAACACTACTGCTTGCAGGGAACAATTCTGACTTACAAATTTTCAATGCTTTGATTAGACATAACGGTCCTCTTCTTAGCAGCTCTGCGGCAACAAAAGTGGCCCAGTTCCTCTTCAACATTTCACTTTTTTTCTACCAAGGAAACCCTTGGTAGGAGGGCTCCCTAAAGAGCAGGCAGCCCAGGAGCTCCTGGCAGAGCCGCCTGGGAGCAGAAGTCAGACGAAGGGGCCGTGTGACACGTGCAGGACACACAGACTGCTGCTCACGTTCCCGGACACCAGTGTCCCTGCACCCTGCCACAGGGCTTGTTCCCGCACAGACTGTTTTTTTTTTTAAGAAATCCTCCACGCAGCATATCACGCATTCCGGATCAGGTTTTCGGAGAAAGGAGGATTGGCAAGGGGGTCACGGGTTCAGCCGTGGCATGAGAAACGAGGCATCACCAGACACCCGTGCTGGGCTAAGACACCACCTGTTCGACAAAGGTCCGTGCCAGCCCCAGCCCCAGCGCCGCACGCGCCTCTGCCAGGTGCCAGGCCAAAGCTCACAGTTCACCTGGCCCAAGGGAGGCACCGGGCTTCTCAGCGGGCGCCATCCTTATCTGCAAGGGGCACATCGGGACACGCAAGCACAGCCCCTGCAGGGAACTCCACGTTTCTCCACGCTGCCACCGCGCCCCATTATCTTTAAACCCTGCTCATAAATGAGGTGCTCTTATCCCTCAAGGGTAAGACCAATGTCACGGAGGAGCACACAAAGTGTCTGGCTGTGGGGGAGTTTCACCCCTCCTCTCCTGAGAGCTGGAGGAGCCCCCAGATAGCTGGGCTGCTCTGGCACCCTACAGAGCTTGGCAGTCTTGCCAGCGTCACGGTCACGATTCCTGCTATTTTTTGTTATTTTAGAAGTTACACTTCCCTGTGAACCCTGGTTTTGTTTGGTCAGCAGTCAAAAGTTGACTCTCACACACAGCACAGGGTGACATCTCGGAACAAAGAGCACAGACACGGAGCACGTACACGTGCGCGCGGATGCTGGCACCCCGCAGGACGGGGGGACCGGGGTGCTCGGTGGAGAAGGCAGTCCCGGTTCTGCGAACTACCGGGATTTTCTCAGGGAACACGCCGGAGGGTGGTGAAACGAGTCCTTCGGGCTACGCGCTACCGCTGCTGCGGAGGCACGGCCGGCTGAGTGACAAGAACCCTCGGGGCTCCACCTGGCGGGATTCACTCAGGGGATGGGGCGGGGGGCACCGCAACGTGCCGGTATTCCACGAACACCGGGATCTGGGAAGCGCTGACGCCGCAGGGGCGCGAAGCAGGCGGCGAACCGGCCGGGCCATCAAACCGGCCCCCGGGACGCTGCGGCAGCACGGGGTGCCCGGCCGGCAGCCCCGGCGCCGCCGATCTCCCTCGCTAACAAAGCGGAGAGGGAGCGGGGAGCGC
>VZRO01000464.1:837984-858244 GCA_013397915.1 Daphoenositta chrysoptera | reverse complement strand
GGGGCACGGAGAGGGGCGGCGGCGTGTGTCAGCTGCTCCGCCGCCGAGCAGCGGCAGGAAATGCCAGCGCTGTGACTGCCGCAGCTGACGAGCGCTCTCCTCTCCCGACGAGAGCATCTGACAGCTCCCAGTTCCAACTGTCAGCGCTCCGTGCCCTCTTAGCCGCGTGTTTTCTCACTGCCGGGAAAAGGGAATATTCGGGAGAGACCCCTCTCGGCAGCGCACACACACCGCTGCAGCCATAGTCTCTCCCTCTGCAGCCATAGGGAGAGGCCATGACACAGTTGATCCCAATCTCAGTCTCTCCTCTTTCCTACCAGGACGTGATTTTGTCACTCCCAGAGCGATTCCAGCCTCTTAATACTTTCTGCCATGTAGTGATGTCTCTGGGCAGAGATCCCCCGCAAAGGGGGAGGGATGCGCCCCCAGAGGACCTAAAGCAGGGGTGTCCCCGCTGGGGTCCCCATCTCCCGCTCCCAGAGGGAAACCCACGAAGAAAAACGCACCACAACAATAAAGGGAGCGTAACTTGGAGAAGACTCTCCATTTAAGCGAATACAGAGCCCAAAATGAAGCTCTGTCCCTCTCCGACCCCAGGAGTCAGAGGCAGATGCGTGGCTTCATGGACTATGTTGGCCTCCAGACTGAGAGCGAGGCAGTGGGGTTAAATGAGGTTAACAAGTGGAGGTTAAACGCAGCTAAATGTAGTTTACCGCCTCCTAATTTGGGTGAGTTTCCTCTCCTCTCAAATGAGGTAAACAGGTCAGTTTGTGTGAGCTTCATCTCTTCTCGAATAAGGTAAGAGGGTGAGTTTTCCCATTTTTCTGTGCATGGTCAGCAGTTGGGAGGCATACAGCTTTCCTCTTAGTACACACTCAGTATCCATCACTATCTCCAAACCCTTCATCCCCTAGTCCCTATTTCCTACAGAAAAAGCTCCCCATATTCCCAGTTCTCCTCCTCATAGCAACTCCAAACTACATTTCCTAAGCCCTGCCATGCTGCCTTCTGGCTCGTGTATAGTCCCTGCCTGTGCCACTGGCTGCCAAGCAATGCTGCCTGCCCTGGGCATGGTCAGGTACAGGGCACGATGGCCCACCCTCCCTTCCCGTGCTCAGGGCTCTGTCTCGCTCCTCTGCCTGGATGCTGGTCTTTGTGGACAGAGCAAAAATAAGACATATTTGATATTAGCCCATCAGGGCATCTCAAACCTCTGAAAAGATCAAATTGGCCTACGGACTCAAAGGAGAAGATAGTGAATAAATCAAATGCTAGTAGAAAACTAGCTTGGACATCGGGAACAACAGCAGAGCAAGTCCTCTCTGTCTGTATTCTGTGTCTCTGGGATACTTAATGTTATATTTGGATTTTAGCAAAACAGCTGTTTGAGTAATTTTTCATTAACTGGTGGGTCATTGACCCCAGATGTTCAGTGGGTCTGCTAAAAAGCCCTGCAGAACTCTTGCTTTTGGATAAGGCTTCCATTTGCAGGTGGTGGTGGAAGCACCCAAAGATGAGTATGGAGGCACTGGCACTCAGACCAAAGGTCCACCCGGCCTGCAGGCCGTTTGTGGCGCTCAAGGGAGGCTCCAGGTTTTTCGGGTGCATGGACTCCATTCCTGAGAGTGGTCAGTAAGGGGAAGGACTGCTTGTTCACTTCCTTTGTGGGCAAGGATAAATGCTGCTGCTCCTGCCTGGCGGGACAAATGGGAAAGGCAACGTACGCAGGTTTGTACGCAGGATGCCATAGGGAGAGGCCATCACATTATTCCTCCCAATCTCAGTCTGTCCTATTTACTGCCAGGACATGATTTTGTCACTCCCAGAGAGATTCCAGCCTCTAATATCTTTTACCATCTACTTTTGTGACTCTCGGGGATCATTATGGCAGTTTCAGCCTGCTCTTGCCTCTGGTGCTGCACTTGGCAGTCCTGAGCCAGCCCCCATGTATCTTCAAGAATGTATTTATTTTGCTTCTCTCTCCTATCTCAGAACAACCCATCCAGACCTAGGACTGCTCTCTATGCTCCCATACTACATCCTTTCTGGTTCCTTCCCTGAGGTGGCTCCACACACACACACGGTTTCCAAGAGCCAAGCACTTCTCATAGGGATGGAGTATGGCAAAAAGCAAATAATGGGCCCACCACCCAGCCTCACACAGGATCCTTGTCCACGTCAAGGACAACAAAAGGTGTGTTTCCTGAGATGGTCCAGCAGGTAGAGCTGGCTGTGCCTAGCCATGGGATGATGCAAACAGTGTGACTCCTGTCCTGGAGTTTCTAAAGGAGGTCTCAGAAATGGCCCTGTCCACCCCTGTTCTGCTGTTCAGCACAAAGCTGTGGACTGCCACAGAAGACCACGAGAGGCACTTCAATGTTTGGAGAAGAAAACTGTCTCAGAGAGCATCAAGGTTTTTATTCTGCCCTGTAACCTGGAAGAAGACACCCCTCTGCCAATGTAATAAGAGGGTCAAATTTTTCTTGGAGCCTCTTTCTACCTACCTTTTCCAAACCCACACAAGCAAACACCTGGCATAATAACTTGTGGCTCTGGGTGCTGGCCAAGTCATGGTGCCTGGGCTTCTTCCTGAGAGGCTTCTCTTTGACTCTAGCTTGGCTGCTAAAGCTCTAGTGTAACTCGCTGAGCTGCAAATAACATTCCCTTAAAGATGTGATGCTCAGTGGATATTCCCTGGTCCCCACAAGGGACTGTGATTCAGCTTTCCGTGAAGGGCAAAACAAATCGTAGCATTATGGAGAGGCAGTGTACTGCTGCCATTCACAGTGGCATGGCACTTCTCCAACCTGAAGGCTGGGCAGGCACTTGAATGATCAGTGGAAGAATGATTGGGAATCCATGTGTTTGGTCAGTCCTTAGAATCCTTCAGCCTCTGTGTACTGTTGCTTACCACAAGAAGACTTGTGGTTCTGGGAAGAGACTCAAGTGAGGCATTGAAACATGAAGGGGCAGAAGAAGGGAAAAAGCACAGAAGGTGGGACAGAAAGCTTCCTCAAACCCCTTCCCACCCCTGGGAAGGAACACAAACATTTATCCCTCTTTCCTCCCAGCCCACACACACGGAGCAGATCAAGCTGCATGTTTAAATTCCAGAGGCTGCAGAGTGATTCCCATCTGTGCTACAGATTCTCCTGCCTCTGGATGGGAGATGGCACAATGGTGTTGCACCAACTAATGCTGACTTAAATGTTTAGTGCAGCTGATAGCTGGATGGTGGGACAGGATGCACTTTGGCCACCTCAGCAGAGGTATGTAGAGGCCGATGACTCTTTTTCCTCAGGCCTGAAATGCTGGTGGTTCCTCAGGTTGGAAATGAATGCCTGCACCTTTCTGTCCCCGTGGAGAGGCCCTCCTAATCCTGATAAACATCCACACATAAGCCAGGAACGCATGAGTTTCCATCAGCAGGCATTTGTGCTTGTGGATGAGGTAGATTTCTTCAGTGCCTGGCACATTTAAAATAATACTAGTTTGATCTCAAAACATAAACTTTGCAAAGAGAAAAAAATTGTTTACTTGAAGAGTGCCAAGGAGCAGCATTTTTTCATGCCACAACAGCTCCTGAAGTTTTCTATTTCTTTTTTTCCTTATTACCTCAGGAAAAATTCCTAACCTCTTATTTGTCTTTTTAATGGTGCTCAGAGCAGTGCTGACATTTGCATGGATCTACACTAAGTCCCAGTTCTCTTCCCTGTTTGTTTACAGCATACAATGGTTTACGTATAATAAGTTATTTCCCCCCATATAAAATCCTTTGCCACTCTTCCTCTCTGGTCAGTCTGTGTGGTAAGATCCTCCTGAAACCCTCAGTAGTGTGTCTGTCCCGAATAATTTGTGCTCCATAACTGCAGATGGAACTAGTTCATACAAGTACACTTAGGTGAGGCAACTGATACCAAATCCATCCTTGCATTTCCAGTTTCTTTAAAGCAAGGATTCACTTGCTATCTACAGCTACTACCGTAAATACTGCCCTCTAAAAGTCTTTATAAAGATAGCTGTAACTGTGACTTCTTTCATACATTAAATGATATAAATAGCCATAACTCATCTAACTAATCTTAGCCTCTGGAAGCCAGTGGAAATTTTTCTATCGATTAGAGTCAGCTTGGGTCAAGCCCTACACAGTGTTTTCTGACCCCCTGCCCTACTTTTTCTCCATTCCTGTTTAACATATATATCTCTAACTCTTTCAGCTGGTGCACTTTTTTCCTCTCTGTTGAAGAGAAATCCTGATAAGGAGGTCCCAGAGGTCTTTAGCTTGTCATCA
This sequence comes from Daphoenositta chrysoptera, assembly GCA_013397915.1. Lineage (NCBI taxonomy): Eukaryota > Metazoa > Chordata > Aves > Passeriformes > Daphoenositta > Daphoenositta chrysoptera. The sequence goes on along the minus strand of VZRO01000464.1, from coordinate 853,953 downwards.
CATCCCTTCATAGGCTGAATGTGCGCAGAATGCTTTAAGAAGAAGCAAAAGCTAAATATAGAATAATTTAAAGCTGCCCATTAAGGGCATGCCTACATGACACAAATGCAGCTAGCTTAGGTACTGGGAGTGGTGCAGTCACAGAGCTAAGTATAACTAAGCAGAGGATGTGGCTCACAAACCATCCCCTTGCACTCACATCCTGTCTCTCGGTATCAGAGCCTTAGAGGAAGATATAAAAGCTCCTAATAGACAGTCATATACTAACTTGCCCATAGGGTAACTCTCTTCCTGATTAAGCTCCTCAGCAGTCAGTTTATAGCCTGAAGCACATAACCATGCCACTTTTTTCTCTTACCCACTGTTATTGCAAGTGTGCATTTTCTTTACACACTTTGGTAATACAATTGGCTGCCTCGTCAAATTGATGGGAAATAACCTCATGCAATAGTGATGTAATACAACTAGCCTCAGCTGCCCCTGTAGATTTTAATGGAAGGTGATGACTTGGACTTTTAGTCTAGAAAGACAAAGCATTAATTCTATATTAATTAAACCTATCTTATATCACTGCCCACCTTTTCCTTTTTGTGCTATGAACTCCTTAATCTGTCAGTGTATCATCTATTTATCCAGAAATAAAATCATCAGCTAATGAGACAAAGATGAGAATATATACTGCGTGATTGGGCCAAATGTGATTTTTGGGAGAGAAGCAGCATGGGTAGTACAAAGGATGTACAAGGAGCTACCCTTTACCTTCACTGAAAAACCAAGACTCACAACTTAGCTACAGTGATTTATGACACATTGTGCTGTCTCAGAGAAGGCATCAGCAGTGTTGTATTGAAGGCACAGCCAGCACACGACTGCTGCCTTATGCTCTGACAGCTGCCAGTCCCTTCTCCCCACCACCCAAACCTCTCCGGGGCAACTGCATTTCCCACTCTGGTGTCTTTTGTAACAAATACCCTTCTAAGTCTGGATTTTTGTATTTTCCTCTGCCTTTTTCAAACTCTTTTATGTCATAGTGTCCTGAAGAGCACCTTATTTCAAAGCACCGATGCTCTCTAGGAAGTTAGCTGAGCTGCAGGCTGCCAGGGATCATGTTGGCACTGCGTGACATGGTGCTGGCCAGGACATCCCTGGTGTGGTGTCACTGCTGTCACCAGATCAAAACCAGTGCTTCAGAAGTCTTCTTGTAGCTCAGCTCCACCATTCATTCCCCTTCTGAACCCTCCAGGCCACCAAAATTTAAACCCAGTACGCTTTTTTCTCTTTGTAAGCTATCTTAATTCTTGGAGAGAAGTAGTGTAACACAAACATAAAGCTCATCCTGGGCAGAGCAGCGATGCAATTGATGCCTTCTTGTTTTGGGGAAATTCTGCAGGTTGTATGAAGGGCACACACAGACAGAAACGATAGCCCCAGCTCCTGCAAGGTTTTGTGCATCTCCTCTGCAGCAGCACAAGATTACTGTGATTACTGGTGTATTTTACAAGGAAAATTCCAGAGAAAACTCATCTCAGTTATGAACAGAGGCAAATACGACTTGCATCTGGGCCTTAAATAGCACAAGTTTGTCGAAAATGAACAGCTTTCATTACAGGTGCCATTGGTCCCTGCACATTGGCCCAGAGAGTGAGATCTGCCTTTTACCTCCAGGCAAAACAAAGGCAACTATAGTCAAATCTGAAAAAATTCTCTGGGAAATAAACCAAAACACATTTTGGCCCAGAGACTTACTACCTGTAATTACCCAAAGGATAGCTGGCAGCTCAAGGGCCAAGACAGGTTCAGACTCTATCCAGCACAGTGTTCTTTCCCCTGATTGTTGTCTCACCTTGGCTAATTTGGAGGCCAAAAGATGACTTACAGTTTCGAGCTGCTGAGCTGAATCAAGGGATGATGCCTGGGACACTGTATTGGACCTCGCGTGCTGCTGGATTAGGCCCAACTGGTCCAATTCTTGTTCTGAAAATCTGGCTTCTGTATTCTGCTAAGAGCCTAAAGAGTTAAAGTTATTAACTCGCTTCTGAATAAAATGCATTAGGAATAAATATGCTTTAGGATAAACCTATTAAATGGATAAAAATGCCATTACCAGGGGTGAAATATGATTGTGTGACCTTTTAAATAAATAAGCCTGCTATGCACCAAATTATGTCAGATAATAAGCTTTATACATGATAAAGTCATGCAGTCAGTCTCAATCTTCAGGCATTCAATGAAATATCGCTAGCCATAAAGGGCTCCTGAAATGTTCCACTAAAGAAAATTGCTTCCAGCTATAAAAACTTAACTGTTAAAACAAATGGAGTTTCTCTCATAAAACCCTTTGCAAGGCATTGGGAGCAAGAGTGAAAGCTTACTAGAAACAAACCTGAGGTATTCAAACTATTTTGCAAGTGCACAACGCTTCTTAAAATAACTCAGATTCCAGATAAATCTGGAATAACTCTATTGAAAGCAGAAGGGTGTAATCCCAAAACACCAGCGTGAGATCCAAATGATATTTGTAGGGCCCTAGAAATATGTTGGTGGGGTATCTCTGGGTACAAACATTGCTGTGTATCCAAACTAATTTGCACTTGCAGTTTTGGCACTTGTACAAGCAGTGGAAATGCTGACCTCTCTGTCTGTCCTGAATCTTGGGTCTGACTGCGTTATGCCTCAGCGACTTGCCCAGATTACTCCTGACACAACAATATTCCTACTAAGGGACCATTCGTATTTGATGGGATGGAAACAGAGCTGGATATTATCAGCCTTGTGAATAAAGGCAGACGTGCATTCAGTCAGATTCAGCTACCAGCTTTACAGGCAGCAAAACTGGCTCTCTGCATTAAGTCAGAGTAAGAACTTTCTGCTCTAAACCATTACAAACAAGAGGGAAGGAAGCCAATTCTCTCATTCCTTCTAGTGATCACAGGCAAACCAACAAAACCTCCTGGCGAGGCACTTGCAGTTTTAATAAAATCATCATGGTCACTTCATCTCTCGTTACATGAACATCAGCAAATAAATGCAATTCCCAGCTTGGGTCTTGTGCTGGTTTTGGCTGGAGCAGAGTTAATTTGTTTAGAACACATTTCCAAGGACTGAAAATACTCTTGGAATTCCCTGACAAAATTATCTTCTTCAAAAGTTGGTATCAGACATTGACAAAAAGGACCCTTCCTGTTTCTTCTGGGTTTTCATTTTTTTTGTTTGGCTTGTTTGTTTGTTTTGTGGAGTTTTCTTGTGTATGGGTGTTCGTTGTTTTTTTTCCCTGAATTGGGAGAATGCATCCTAGAAAGGATCTTCTTAACCTTCATCTACAAACACTGACAATTTTGACCAAAGCTCAATCCAGTGCAATCTTTTCCAGGAGGGGCACTTAAAGAGATATAGCAAAATTCAAGCACAAGAAATAAGCCAGCCTTGCTCCAGTTCCCAAAGAGATCACTCTCTGAGCCTTAGCAAAGAAACGGGTACATTCTCCACAACTAGTTTTAGTGCTTCTGCTAAATAGAGCGAGGTACACCATGCCAAACACGACGTAAACAGGACCACTGCAAAGGAATGGGTGGCATCATGAGGCTAGCAGTGAAATTTTATCACGTTTTCCTGAACTGGAATGCAATGTCTAGAGACAAATAATAGATCTGTTACAGGCAGGAGCTCAGCTGCATCCTGAAGATGCCTCCAGGCACTTGCCATTTTGTTTTATTGCTATTCCTCAACACTGGTCAATTGTACGCACCAGTCTCGCAGAGAAGACACATTATCAGGGGTGAAGGACAAGTGCTTGTTATATAATCCTGCCAAACCCTTGATACAGCAGTTCTCAGCAAACAACCATCTTGCTCTGAGTCATCTGGAAAGTCTCTGGTTCAGTGAGCTTCCAGGAGCAGACCATCAAAACAGGTTGTATTTCCACTTCCCATTTCAAATTACAGGAGGCACTTATGAGTCAAGGCAATAATTTTCTCTTTATCTACCTTCAGATGCCATCCCGCATACGGATCCAGCCCGTGCACCTGCTGAGCCAGGAGCCCTGTGGGAGTTCCCAGCCAGTGCTGGATGTCACAGCTTGCAGCTGTCCTGGGTGGCTGCTGGCACGAGGGCAACCACAGTGTGAGGAAATCCTTACCCAGCTCTTCGGAGAACTGGAGATGCTGCATGTAGGGCTGGACTTGCTTGGTGCTCACCAGACTTTTTCCAAACGCCCAACACCTGTCCCTGTCAAAAGCAGGCACCGTGTCCATTAGACCTGTGGGCTGGCCCTGCATGGCCATTCACATTTTTGTCTTATTTCCCTTTGAGACAATGCCAAGTCTTAATCCAGAGCCGGGTCACAGATCCCAGCAGGACACATTACACTGAGTCTCCTGCCTCAGAGCTGGCCAGCTCAGACCCACTGCTCTCCCACCTCTGCTCCTCCGCGCCGTGCCCGACACTCAGAATCAGCTCTTGTGACAACAGCCTTGGCACACGAGGCTGAGCAGCTCATCTTTTACACACCAAACAACTACAGCTTTGGCAATCTCGCTCCTGTTGAACAACAGCAACAACAACATACAGAACCGAGTCAGCAGCAAGCAGCAGCCTGTTGCACAGAGCTGTCAATAAAGCCAGGAGAAACGAGATGGGTCAGCTTGGGTTGGCTGGGGGTGCTGAAAGAGCTGGTCCGGGGTTACCACTTCAGGGTGGGCCAAAGTGGGGAAAGATGGAAGGCAGTCACTTCCCTGGTTCTGTGTCTCACTCCCTAAACAGGACAAAATTGCTTCAGCCATTACTGCTATTACAAACTTCCTATGAAAGTACCATACAATTCAATATTCAAACTGTAATGCAATTAATGTGATTTTAGGGCAATTTGCAGAATCTGCGAAAACCATTAAGCTGCATATCTATGGTTCATTTCCACACTGTTGTAATTTGGCTAACATAATTATTCATGCTCAAAACTTTTCTCATTTTAAAATTATTTTTTCTTAAAATAGGTTAAAATTTCAGAATGTTGTCAGAATAGCACCTACTAGAAGGTGAGATTTTTGCTAGAGAGGCATTTTGAAGTTTTCAGTTCTAAACAGATGGGGCCATCACTGGAGAAAATAGAACTCATGTATGCCATATGCTTTACATAGTTTTATGATTCTCGTATTTTTTATTAAACTAGCCAATGAAAGTAATAACCATACTGGAGATTTTAATTTAGCCTCGGGAGTCAGAACAGTAATTCAGTCGTTCACGTGTTCTCTTTTTACCTTCTCAGCAACATAAATCATAGATCTAAGATTTGGGTTTTCAGTGTAACTTGGCGGTAATCAACTTATTTTCTGTTTTCCATTGATATGGCGTAACTATTGCTTTCAAATTGCTGTTTACAATGGACAGCAATCACCTTCCCAGCACAAATCATTGGTGCTAACACGAAAAACTTAGTACCGTACTTTTAGCTCACATAGGTTTTTAGTCTCTGCCTCTTAAGAATGGACTACCAGACATCTATCAGAAATAAAACTGCTTAGGTTAAGACTGGGGATTAGATTCTACAGATTCAACACAACCAATTGAATCAAGTATTTTCTATAATTCTATTAAAAAAAAAAAGTTCAAGAAAGTTTGTTTTACTGGCACACTGACTTTTCCTACGTAGCTGAATCTTACTTTGTGTCTTTTTCTGTAAAAAAGATCTTAAACAGATGTTCTCCACCAACACCTGTAGCAGTAACTTGCAAAGTGAAAATAATACAAAACTTTCTGTTTTGCTTGAAAGGTTCACTACGGCTTTGTTTAACTGTGCCTTGGCAAAACCTCTCTCCAAATAGTTGCAAACAAAGCAACTTATAAACCATTATTTTTATATATGTCTCTGAAAGAACTTGAAAACACAAAGCTCAAAACACATAAAGGTTGCATAACTTGCTATCTAAACTTATCTGACTAATCATGAAACCCGTGAGAGAGGCAGGTGGATTGTAACAGCAGATGAGTTAAAGGGCCGCGATTCTTGTACGAGGAAAGGGTTCAAATAATTGCTTGTTAGTCACAGAAAAGCAATGCTGCAAGAAAACTGTATGAATAAATGAACGAGTGAACACTGGACTAATGAGCTACTTCCTCTGCTTGGTGGATGAGCTCTCAGGGGATGACGACTCATTTTCGTTACACGTGTGAACACCACGCAGAGTTAACAGGGTCTTGGTTTCTGCCTGCTGCTCTGTTGACACACAGCCTGGTGACAAGGCCGGGGACACGGAGGGCTTGAGCACTGGACACGGGACATTTATTTCACAGAACCAAATGTGAACTGTCCTCCTGCTCTGGGTTTGGTGAAGGGCAGCCGCTGCCTGGCGTTTCAGGGAAGCAGAATGATACCAGAGACACAGGCACGTGGAGCTGCTCTGTTCTGAGGAGCTGTAGGTTCGTTCAGCCAGGTCTGTGCAATGGGGACTGCCCCACACAGACCCAGCTGATGAGCCCCGTGGGACCCTGGCTGGCTGTAGCCTCCTCGATCAGGTGCTCCTGTCACCAGGCAGCACCAAGGTACTAACAAGCCCCACTGAAAGCCAGCTTACTTGTCTTCTTTGTTCTCCTCCTTTATTTATCTTTTTTCCCCTTCAATGTGCCTCCCCACTCTTGTGTTTCCAAGGGAACTCCTCAAACTTGCACATGGACAGCCAGCTTGGGTCCAGAGGCATTCCTCTTCTGCTCCTGTGCAAGGAGATACAGACTGGAAAACCCCTATGGAGTCAGCTAGGGTCCAACGCATTAACTAGCGAGGGTTTTCCCAAAGCCTGGCACCAGAAAGGCAGGGAGACCTGAGAAGGCTTGGAAGAGGGGTACCTGCCACCTGAGACAGCAGGGTCAGCCAGCACTGGTCTTATCAGAGCCAGGCTTAATTTAATCACTCGTCTGCTCCCTGATCTCCAGGATACCCCCGCTCTCCATTCCCCTGAATGATGGATGGATGACAGTACTTAATGAGATTGAATGTCATCTTCATTACAATAAGAATCTTTAATTATATCATTGAACATCATTTGATACCAAAGAAAAACATGCTCTCCTAAATTTCAGGCAGTGACAAGGGGTCCAGAAGAACTGGGTTCCAGTCCTGGCTTTGCCAGAGGCCTCTTCTGGCCCATTAGGTAAGAGCAGGAGCCACTGAATTAAAGGTTGTGTAAGCAGTGTAGCTCAGACACTTCCTAACTGTAGGGAGCAAGACTCGGCAACCTAAACACTCTGTGTGTAATTATTAAATTGAAGCTGATTCAGAACCCTGGCACATAAAGAGAACGACCTACAGGCTCTCCATCCTTTCATACAGCTTTACATTTCAAACAATTACTTTAAAAGGATTGGATCAAACAGTTGGTGCTTGCTCAAAGCCCCAGAAAAGAGCATCCAATTCAAATCCAAATTGGGTTTTTTTGTGGCTGCAGCAGTGTTTCCATCACTCTGAGTATTTTGGCTTGATACTCTCCGAACTAGACTTGTGTCTGCTGGAAAAGAAAAGAGATGTAGAAAAATACGGTGTTTTTCCCCAGCTTGGAGAGCGAGTAGATAATAGAGTAGGAATCAGGCTCTATTTTTAGAGCCTAGCTTTTTAATTCATTAGCTGTACAGAACTCTTCACAGGCAGTCACTTTTCTCTACTGGGTCAAGGCTAGTGAACAACTGCTGCATTACAAGGACAGAGATAAGTGAGAAAGTCAAGCTATAACTCTCCTCCGTCACTAATTACTTCATTCTAAGGCCCCCACAAAAATCACCAGTGAAATTCCATGACCTTCTGCTGCAAGGAAGGAGCCAACTGCCTCCTCCACCAGCATCTGTGCTTTTCACAGGCATCACGCCAGTGTCCCTCTCCCAGCAGCACACAGCTGCCTCGCAGATTCCCAATGCTTTGGAAACAAAGCAAGGAAACAATTACACTCGCTGTTGATTACTGAGTCCCTACTTTTCAACCTAGCTAGTGTTGCCAAGTAATGAGCACTTCTATTAAGTATGTGGAAGGGAGTTTACTACTTGTTTATTTAAAGAACATCCTAAATCACACAATCTGTTTTTACACATCCCACCCTTCAGGACAGAAATAGTGCCCTTGCCAGGCCCTCACCTTGTATCAAAAGCTGAGCGATTAGCTAATCTAGGCAGCTGACACAAAACTGAAATCCAGCCTAACAAAAGCCTACAGTCAACTGTTTTCAACAGCACCTAAAACCAGGCTGAACCAGGCTGGTGCTGTACAGCCCCATTTCTCTGCAGTTTAGCTGTGGTATTCATTTTGTCTTGCCTAGAAACCAGACAGCTCTTTTAATTACATCCAAAACGTGCCTGCTCAGACTGAGAAATGATCAGCCCTGCAAGCAGAGCCAAGTAGATGGCTTGGAAACAGATTACTGGATTCCTTTACGTCTTCATAGATTTGCCTAGTGAAATTCCTGAAGCTTCCTCTTCCCTCCTCCTGCCCTCCTTCAGCTACAGCTTAGTGTCCCTGTTTCAGGCAGACCCTTGGTGTCTGGGGAGGGTTGAACTCAAGTTACAGCCTCTCACCAGGACTGTCTCACATGACTGGTTTCTACCACAATCTTAAGGAACACAGACTACTTGCAATCTCTTGAACTTGCACAACAGGTTTAAGAATCAAGTAGGAAAGGCAGAAATCATGTAACCTCTCTCTAACCCTGACTTCCCTAGCTAACAACCCCAAACAAAAGAAGTTTTTCCTCAATGTTTTGCCTTCTTTAAATAAAGATTTCAATAAAAGCCAATTTGCCTTACTGCTTCACATAAATTTTGCACAGCAGGGTCCCATCAAACCCAAAATCCTGTTCAAGAGCTTAAGACACTTCTAGTGTGGAACAACGCTAAGGCAATCTGACTTCTCAAAGACTTGGAATGGGCAGTACATACCCAGAGCATCCTTTGAAGGCACTACCATCCGTTTCAAATTCCTCCACTGGTCTGATAGATACCATGCTCTCTTAGGTACAGTCATCAGCAGTTTTCAACAAACTTTGGAAGGGATAGTATTTTCCCCCTTATTTTAAAGTTCAGAGAGTTCCAGGACCAAGGGCCAACCTCAGGCAGGTCACTGAAGACACCTGCCACGTGCTGCTATGTTTGAAGGCTGCAAAGGATACAGCATTAGTGCTGACTGCCCCATCACCTGCTGTCACCTTCCCCCATCCATGGCAAGGGTCCCAGACAGCTTAACAACCCCCAGTACAGTATCATCAGTCTTGAAGTTGTTGCCTTAAAAAAAAACGCTTAAATCTACAAACCAGACAGATCAGCCTCCTCTCTGCAGTAACCCCGTCCATGCTCAGGGGACACTTCACTCATCAAATTTGCTCTGAGGAACTTCCTGTTCTACACCATCATACGAGCTGCTTTCAAGAACACCAGTGATACTTCAAAGGAGAGGCTAACAAAATCTCCCTTCTTCACAGCAGACAACTTTAACACTTCTTAACAGAAGATTACTTTGCCTTTTTCTTGTTTGAACCAAACAAAACACATCATTAAAGAATTGCCACCTTGAGCTGTTCTTCCTGGCTTTAAGAACACACTGCGTAAACATCTCTTCTTCAGACTACCACCCTCCTGTAAGAACTTAAACTAAAGAGGAGTATTAAGTGAATTTCTCAGTTGAAGGGAAAAATCTTGACATGTTTTAAGTCTCAGGAGAAAAAAAGAAAAAATCATTCCACATCCCAAAACGAAGTTCCAGAAGACACAGCTACTTTTTGGGCCTTCTATCAACATCTTTTCCTATCACTACCCAGTGGACATAGTACATGTGGAAGCTAGGACAACCATCCACCTAATTTACCAGGAACTGCATTTCATCTCTCAGCCTTTATGTGCAAGCTGACTTCATGCCGAAAGGTCACACTGTAATTTCACAAAAAGTAGTCTAAAATACATTAATCTGTAACTGTTATCCAAATATGGTTATTTCTACCACCTAACCACATAGAGTGAATCAGAATGCAGTTCTTTAACAGAGAGACATGTTTTCTGTTCTGGTATCAAAAGGAAGGTTTAAGAAACTGTCCCCCCTCAATCTTGACAAATGAAATAATACCTACTCTACAGTCAGTATTTTACTGTTCAGCCTAAAACCTTATCGTTCTTTGTGATATGTCCACATTTTTAACACTGTGCAGTTCACTGAACAGAGCAGGCTTTACCTTTCCGTTCTGTGCCTAGTTGATTTAGACAATGTTTGTACCTGAGAGGATCAAGAGCTGGTTTAACACTGAAGAAGTACAAAAAACCAGAACTTGAAAAATAAAATTGCCATTGGTATTTAATCACCTATGAAAAATAAATGAGCACTTTGAGTTTGTATCTCATTGCACAAGATCAAAGCTGGCCTTCAGCCTAAGCACAGGATGCAGAGACCCCAACCTACAGACAGTGACTAAATATACTCATACCAAGAGAAAAAAGGCTATGGACCAGCCCTTGGGCTTTCAATACACACCGCACATGTCCTTGTGCGTGTTACCAAAAGTGAAACCCATCAGAGAACTCTACACTCAGGGCCTACAACCTTCACAAGTATCACGCTACGTTTTCAAAAGCCTGTCAAAACACGGAAGCATCCGAACTCCCGGAGGATTCCAGGCGCAGCCACGCAAGGCAAGAAGCAGCAGAAGCAGAGCTCGATCTGAGAACCTGCACGAGCTTTATTGGGCGGCCGCGTTTACAAGCGCTAGCGGTAGCGGTGCAGCTGCAGGGTGTTGCGCCGCCTCCAGGCCGCTCGGCGCGAGCCGCCGATGGTGTGGTGGAATTTGTGGCCCTTGCCGAGCCCGCGGCTCTTGCGCCCGGCTGACGTCAGCCCGCGCATCTCTCTGTGCTTGTGGACGGGCTTGGTGATCCACTGGGTGTCGGGGTTCCGCCTGATGGTCTTATGGAAGGGATCAATCAGGATCACTTCAAAGAACTTGTAAGTGGAATCTTCACCCACCCAATACGAGTTCAAGACTCTCAGAGCCCCACAGTGACGGCCAGCACGTTCCTAGAAGAAAAAAAAATGCAAAAGGCTGTAAAACCATGGATGCAGCGCACTCTTCATGCAGAAAGATCACTAACTCAAACATAAAATTTCAGTTTTCCCTAAGACAACCTCTTCTCCTAGAAAAACTCATTCCCTCCCAATTGCAAAGGTGTAAGAAAAGTAATAGCTGAAAAGAATGCTGTGTTACAAAAAAAAAAAAAGCTGTTTGGATTCCTGCATGAAACAGATTTTAAAGACCATGAGCAGGAAGGTGCTTGGTTGACAAAAGAAAGAACTCTCTGTACACAGAAGCACCCAGTCAGTAAATACACAACGTTAAAAATAACTGCAACGTGAAGATGAAGAGCATGAGCTGCACTTGGGGTCACAGAACAATCTTTTGTGGGAAGTTACGAAGGACTGATTAACTTGTGCATCCAAAGCTACAGGGGAGAAAGACATTTCTGCACAGAGGAAGCCTGTACTGCTAGGAGTAAAGGAAGAGCTGATGTAACAAATCTTTGTACCACTGCTGGCATATTAGTGCTTGCTATTCCTATCCTCACTTGTGGTTGGAAAGATGCAATCTTAGTTTAGAAAACAAAACAAAGCAGAAAATAGCAATTATGCAACTCCATCTGCCTCTCCCGTCAAGAATGCTCCTTATTTAAAACACTCTAGTTGTGTTTAGTTGTAGGACTTTATCATCATCACGGGGAAGCATGAACCAATGGACCCTGTTCATCTTCTTCCCCAGTGTGATCTCCACCTATGGCTACAGGCTTCCCTAAACAGCTCTTAACTATTTTCTGCACACGGAGCAACATTTTTTCAAGTCCTTGTTTTATTCTAGTGTGAGAGCAACACCTGTATGAAACACTAGAACACCAACCACCCTCAATCAGCTTCTATTCAAGGATGGGAGCTCCAACCGAGGCTTTGCATTTCTGTAATCTGAAAAATTTAAGTCTTCAGGAAAGACTGTTGTCAGATTCAGAAAATTTCAAGCTAAAACTAAGGGCAAATAACCTTTTCCACAGTTGTCATAACTGAGCATGTGATTAGCCATCAGGTATCTGTGAGTAACAAATACGAGAAGAATGCCATGAGCACTGAAAACAATTGCATTTTTAATTGAAACTCATCACCTGTGTTTCTTTTAAATAAGCATGTCCCATTTTTATCTTTTCCCCCGAAAAAAAAAACCACCATATTCAACTTGCTGAAGTCACTCAGAAATATTTTTGAAGTCCTGAGAACATAAAAGTCTTCTGCTTCAAGACAGAAAGGCAGCAACACTCTCCCTTCTTCCACAATGCCTCGTTTGAGAATGCAGCCTCCTATTAACTCTAACCCACTGAGAAAGTTTTTTCTGTAAAGGTGAGAACTGTATCTCTTCCAGACTAGTACTGTGACAGCAGTAAAGCCTACAAGATCTCATCGAATCAAAGTTTACATTTTGAGTATTTCAGTAACAATTAACTCACCTAAAAATAAGTTAACCACCAACCTGTGTGCTTGTGAGGTACCAAAGTTTTTTATAAGAAGAAGGAGAAGGTGTCTGGCACGCTGCCTTCAGGTCCTGCAATACAGCTACGTATGCTGTGCAGCACCACCACTACACAAACAGGTGCTACAGGCTTTACCTCAGGAACTCACGTGTACTTTGTGAAAGGACCATCACCTACAGCTGGGATTTACTGACAAGTTAGACACCTTAGCACATGCAAATTCTTATTTCTCATGCCTAGCTCTTTATTTTACTGTGGCTTGGACTAGTTACGTGTTTTTCATAACAAATATTGTGGTATACTTTAGAAGTATACACTATGAACTTCACTAAACCACCCAAGTGGTTCCCAAAGACCTCAGTTCTAAAGTTTGAATAGCTTTTTTATTGTCTCAATAGAGCTTTTTAAGACATTCTGGTGCTCTCCTGCCACTATTATTTAAAATCTTTTATCCAACTTATTAACAAAGCAGCTGGTTTGGTTTTATGGTTTTTGTCTCTGAGTATTTTCAGCTTTTACAGACTAAAACTTTCCAACCCAAATTCATGAGCAATAACCAAAATACTCACCTCTGCTACAGACTGAAGACTCCGGGCAAACTTGAGCTGGTTGACACCATGATGCACAGGTTTGCCATAGGTTGCACCTTTCGGGACTGGGCGTTTGCGACCACCACGGCGAACACGGACACGGTAGATAACGTAACCTAAAGCAAACTGTGACTTAGGAACTAGAACAATTCCAGTAGCAATTCTGATCCCCATAATGCATTTCCAATCCCCAAAAATTTACGTGAAATGCTGCAAAATGAAGTCATTATACCAATTTTTACCAAAATTTACAACTCAACATAAATAGTGCATGAGTTTTTGTTATTTTCATTACAACTGAGTAAGGAGAGTGATAATCCTGATGCAACTATTTTTGGTCCCAAACCAGAGCACCTTTCCACTATCCAGTCCAAAACAGACTAACATCAGCTACAGCTATATTGTAATACAATCATAAAAAAACCCCACCAAAAACACTACCTGAACCCCACAATCCAGATGGCAACACCCACAAAGTACTGAAGCACAAGCCATCCACAAACCCTGCTGAAATCTCGTCACTGAGAAATGAGGAAAACTAGGTAAACAGGGAGAGAAGTGCCAAGTCTTAACTCTTTATTTTCTTTGTGAATAAACATACTGCATTTTTAACTGGATTTCCACAAGTTACACTTGGATGGCCACTTTCCCCATTTCTTTCCCTGACCAGTAACTGCTTTCCAATGACAGTACAAACTCCATCATCTTGCTCAAGTACATGCAGCTGTGATACAGCCATAGATAGTATAGCTTGGGTTGGAAGGAACTTTAAAGATCGCTCAGGTCCAACCCCCCTGCCATGGACAGGGACACCTTCCACCAGACCAGTTTGCTCAGAGCTCCATCCAACCTGGCCTTGGACACTTCCAGGGATGGGGTATTCACAACATCTCTGGGCAACCTGTTTCAGTGCCTCACCACCCTCACAGTGAAGAGTTTCTTCCTAATATCTAATCTAAACCTACTCATTCAGTTTGAAGCCATTCCCCCTCGTCCTGTCACTACATGCTCTCGTTCAAGTCTCTATCCAGATCCCTTGTAGCTTTTTTCAGCTGCTAGAAGGTCACAATTCGGTCACCCTGGAAAAAGTCAAAGTAACACGACAAAACTTGGGCAGAGAAAGGACATCCCCCAGCCCTAGGATACTAAAAACACTGCTCAATTCTGTGGCACTAACGTTGCACAAGAACAAAAACTGAGGCCAAAGCCCACTTGATGTTCACCTGCCAGAACGGCCACAGAAGGCACAGATGCAAAGTGAAGTGAAGGTTTTAAGGCTTTTAAAGGTTTAAGTTTAAGGCTGTGGGCACTGCTACCGACTGAGAACATTTATGATATTCTGTTCACGCAGGACACTCCATTTACTGGGGGCTACTTCAGTTTCGGATTTGGTTAGTCTGCTGTCGCCGAAGGAAGCCCCCGTGGCTCCGTCGCGGCGCACGGGCGGCCCCGGCGGTGCCGTTACCTTGCTTGGCCTTGTAGCCCAGCCGGCGGGCCTTGTCCGGCCGCGTGGGGCGCGGGGCCCGGTGCAAGGCCGACAGCTGGCGGTACTGCCAGCAGCGCACGCGCAGCAGGAACCGCATCACGTCCGACTGCTTCTTCCTCCACAGCTCCTGGATGTACTTGTAGGCACCCATCTCCGGCTACCTGTGGGGAGAGAGCTCGGTGGGAACAGTGCACCAAAGCAGTTCCCGGTTTGAACATCTTCCAACACACGTGGAACGGCCCTGAAAGACAGGGAGCTCTCAAGCCTCCTGGTACCACCTGGGAACATGGATCACACCTGGCAGCCTTCAGCACCAAACGCTGCAGTCACCACTCCCACCAATTTTCTTCGCTTTTATATATTCTGAAGCGTCAAACTCCTCAACTGAGAAATTTTCAGATGTGTTATGTTTGATATTACCAAACCCAACAATTAACACCTGAAACTAGTTTTAAACACAAATCTATAAAGAACTACAGGACTGCGAGGAGTGTGGCCTTTATAGTTAACTCTGACTTTAGTAAGGTTTTACCTCCAAGTGAAAGCTTCACAGTTTTATTAGTAAGTGGAAGTTCAACAGGTGCTTAAGAAATGAACTGGATTGGGACTTTTGCTTCCTTAGAGCTACTCACACGGTGTCTCCCACATCTCAGGAGAGACAAGGCCTTCCTTCACACCCGCTGAAACTGGGCCTCAAGTAAAATGGGATGTACTGATCTTGTCATACTCAACAAGAAGTGTCATAGCTCAGTGTCCTACTGCTGCTGACATTTGTTTTGCTTCACAGATGCCCTGTGGGTTTATTTAAAAGGTTTTTTTTAATTGTTTCTGCTGAGCACCATCAGGGTCAGTTGGTATTGACATCAGCAGAGCAAGGACTCAACACAGAGCTCCTACAGGTCAAATTTTGCCCTTATGAAAATAATGACTACTAGAATGTCTCTCTTCTGAGCTGAATATGTCTTAAAAGTTGAAGGCATTTCAAAAAGCAAGTATTACTTGATTTTTTCATCATGTTTACTGCTGTCTTCCTAAAAACCTCTGAGGTCTTACACATCTGCAGCAATCAGCACGTGTACCTGAACTCCATCAAGCCCCCACCCAGCTCACCATCAGATACACGCACCTCACTTTATTTACATTTAAAACCACGCCAAACACAGTTCGTGTGTGATTTCGGGATACCCCATTTTGTTGGAACCTGCGCAGCTATAGCTCACCCACTCCCACCCGCAGCCACCCCATCTTTTCACTGCATAATGGCACGAAAGCCCCCCGGACAAACCGCAAACCCGGAGCAAACCCGGGCGCGCCGTTTGCCACCGACCTGCACCGGCTCTGTCGCGCCAGGACCACCCCGGCTGTCCCGCTGCCCTCCCC
>VZRO01000464.1:777215-837793 GCA_013397915.1 Daphoenositta chrysoptera | reverse complement strand
GGGGCCGCGCGCTGGGGCCGGGGCACCGGGGCACCGGGGCTCGGCCCGCCCGGGGGCTGGACCTGGGGCAGGGGCTTGGCGGGATGCGGCATCCCCTGAGACACCCCCAACCCCCATAAGAGCCCCGGGTTTGGGACTGGGGTGGGGACTTTCCTTAAAACCCTGAAAAGAAGCCTTAAAAAAAAAAAATCTCTGAAATAATAATAATTTTAAAAATCGTAAGATTACGAAGAACGGCTGACGGAGCTGGGTTTGTTTAGCCTGGAGAAGAGGAGGCTCAAGGGGAACCTCATCCCTCTCTACAACGCCCTGAGAGGAGGCTGTGGTGAGGTGGGGGCCGGCAGGGAGAGGACCAGAGGAAATGGCCTTCATCTGAGACAGGGGACACTCAGATTAGGTATTAGAAGGAAGTTTTTCACTGTTAGGGTGGTCAGGCATTGGAATAGGTTTCCCAGGGAGGTTGTGGGGTCACCATCCCTGGAGGGGTTTAAAAGCCGTCTGGGTCTGGTGCTGGATGATGTGGTTTAGTGGCTGCAGTGGTAGTTCTGGGTTGATGTTAAAGGTCTCTTCCAACCTAATGATTCTATTCTGTTCTAAATAATAAACCCTAAGGGCAAAAACAAAGCCCTAAAAACGATCCTAAAACCTTTTTAGTGGAGGATAGGGAGAGGGCACCATGGAGTCCCTGGTTCTGCAGGCTCTGGCTTTGCCCACTGATCTGCTCCTGTCCCTGCTCCCATCCCTCCTGCATGTGGCATGGCATAGGTTGGATGGGGTGTTGAGCGACCTGGTCTCTTTGGTGGCATCCCTACCCATGGCAGGGGCTGGAAGGAGAGGATCTTTAAGCTGCCTTCCAACCCAAGCCATTCTATGATTCTGTGAGTTAGGCTTTCCCAGCCTGCAAGTCCTTTCTGCTTCCCTACCTGTGGCTGCAGGATGACCTTTCTGTTTTTCAGTGTATGCTTTTCAGAGCATCCTGGCTTGTGAAGCATTACCTGGTTAAACTGGAATTGAAGCAGGACAGCGCCAGCCCCTCCTGGTCCAGAAAAGGTACTCTTCATCTCTCTCTGTGGGAAATGGCTCCAAACAGCAAACTGAGCCCGGGCCTGTGGCCCTGCCATGGCTCACTGGCAGAGGGAAGTGCCCCTGGCTGCTGGATGCTTCCTGCCAGAACCAACCCCCACCCATCCAAACTGACTTAAAGCAGAACCAAAAACCTCTTTCTGCGTTTGCTTTCCTCTGCTTCTGCCTTTAACGCTCCTGTTTTGTAGTTCCTAGTCTGTAAAAGCTAGAAACTTTCCGTGAGTGAAATAAAAGGGAAGGAACCACCATTTTCATGCATTTCCAGAAGCCATCCTGGTACCATGAGATACCATCAAGCCCACTGCAAACCCAGGAAGCCCGATAACGCCGTGCACACACACGCCAACAATCACAGCCCCTGCCCCGGGGTGTGCATGCTCCAGCGCTCCCAGTCTCCCCGAGCCTGACAGGACAAGTGTCGAGGCTGCAGGCAAGCATCAGCACCACTGGCAGCAGCCTAAAACCTGAAAAAAATGGTGTGGGAGGAAACTCGAGTCCTAAAAATATCGGTCGCTGGCGAGCGCTGGGAGGGAGCTGTGCCCCCGCTGCTCCGCGCTTTGCCTTGCGCCTCCCGTGGGCTCGGCCCCCGCCGGGCGCCCGTCCCCGCGCCGTGCCCGGCTCACCGCCTCCCGTGTCCGCACAGGGCTCCGCTGCGGAACCGGCCCTCGGCAGCGATGGGAAAGGGCTACAAGGTGGTGGTCTGTGGAATGGCCGCAGTGGGAAAGACTGCGATTTTGGAGCAGCTTCTCTATGGAAAGCATACTGTTGGTGAGACATTTTTACTTTTGGGGGGAGGTTGGTTCCTTTTCTAGCATCTTGTTCTGTGTGGGCCCCAAAACACTAATAATTGAGGACTGCGAGCTGTGCTTTGGTGAGGGAGGAAACTAATGTGGTTTTGTGGCATCTCTGGGCTGTTCTTGAAGTTCACAGTCCCTTGGTTACGGATTTTTAGAAGAACCTTGGAGAAGAACCTGCTCCATGATGTGCCCAGTAATAAAACACGAGAATGTTTAAAAAGGAACAAACACTGGAAGTAGGTGATGTGCCTACTGCCTATTTACAAAAGAAATATCTCATTCCCTGAAAGATGCCGTAGATGCCTGAAAAATAAATAGCTGTCACACGACGAGTGTAGACACTGTTTAGACTTCTGTTTCATCTTCTTAAAGCTTTGTTTTGCTTGGTTTTGGCTAGCATTTAATCAAAGCTCTGGAAAGAAAAACAGCTCGGCTTTAGGTTCCACGTTCTGTGCTGAACTTCGAAGGCCAAGTGTCTCCGCTCTCTAAGAAATCCTCCCGGGGAAAATAGACTTGACAGAGGAACAGGAGATGCCTGATATTTGCTATGCACAAAAGAAAGGGAGCAAAGGCAAAGCCGGCACGTTTTCCTCTGTTTCCACATTTGGCTTTGAAACGAAGGGCAATGATCATCAGGCTGACAAATTATTTCTGCCTCACCTAGAAACAAGGGGTGGCACCAGGGCTTTGACAGATGTTTAGTCACTTTGCATTTTTTTCTTGAGCTGGTAAATTAGATGATGGAATAAGTTGTTGGATAAACACGAGGATTTCTAGCATGGTGCTTTGCAGCACTGCACCTTTAAAATGTGTGGATGGGAGGAATTTGCTGGCAAAGCGTGATACAGAACTGTGTGCTAATACCCGTGTTTAAAAGGAGGATTTCCTCTAATGTTGCAGCAACATCTGTTTCCAGCACCCTACCGAGCGCTAGGCACGTAGCCCCCCGTAGCTTTCAACGTGAAGGTTGCAAAACCTGCAGGCTGAAGGTTTTTCCCTCTGCTACCGACCTGCCTCTCCTCTGTGCTGGGCTGGGTGACTGTCAGAGACACCCGAGCATCATGAGCAAGGCCACGTTACTTAAATCGTATTGCCTTGCTTTAATTCCTGCCTCCTATTAGCAAGCCCGGCAGGAAGGATATTCGGGTGTTGCTGATCAGAGGAGCTATTTATGGAGCCAGCCGTGTACATGATTATACAACGTCATGGACAGTGGCTGACATAACCAGAGGGAGGCCTCGTGCCTGGGCTTGAGCCGTGGGTGTCCCACTGTCACTCCCAAATGAGCTGCTCCAGCTTGGCCCTTGAGCAATGCGGACCCCCTCCCCCTGCCCCCACCCTTAAAAAGATCAGTTTTCCTTGCCTGCAGCTCTGCTCTTATTTTTTGGAGTTTCTGGTAAGAGAAGGAGCAGCTGATAGTGGATGGGGGGTGCAAGGGGCGAAGGAAGAAGGGACTTTCCTGTTTTCTGTGATTTTGGTCAAATCTTATTCCTAAGACATTCTGAGAAAGAGAGCAAGTAGCAGAGTCGAGATCGATATATGGAGAGTGTCATTATGGAGCCGCTGCACCCCCAAGAGATGAGCAGCCATGGCCCAGCAATTTTGATATCACCTGCATGGGCCATCAGGCACATTTGTGGGGATGGACCGATGAGCTGGTGCTTTTGGCAGTCCTGCTGAGTGGCCACCATCCTCCCTGCCTCTTCCTCAGCACATAGGCAGTTGTGGCAGAGGGTGCCTGGAGTATGGGCTGGTGGAAATGGTTCCCAGAAGACCTTCAGCTACTGTTCCACTCTGTATTGATTTAACTCCCCAACTGCAGAGGCAGGATCCCATTGTGAGGATCTCGCTGAGTTTGAGGAATGGTGAGTCTCTGCCACTTTAGCTGAGCTGCTGTAAATGCACAATGGTGCTACCATTGCAGGGGTGGCCCTTCCACACTTGAAACATGATTACAGGATCTTGATCCTCATTTCCTACAGCTTGCGAGCTCCAGAAAGCTGACATGTACGTCTTGGCTGCTAGCCTTGTTGGCCGGAGGCAAGAAAGGACTAGTGTGTTTGCTGAAAGCCTGTCTGTTCAGAGCCAACCAGCAGGGCAGCTCACCGGGCACGGCAACACGGACACAAGCTGTTTCAAAACCTGTGCTTCCTGACTGACGTCAGGAGCAGCTCTGCGGCCGCTCCAGGGGCCCAGGAGCCATGGGGAGGATGGCCCAGCCAGCACAGGGAGTCTTGCCGTTCCCATGGCAGGCACATCCTCCCCTCAGTGACAAGAGGCATGCTAGAACTTGGGTGGAGGCTCAGAGCACAAGGTCTGCTGCCATTCTCCGAGGTGCCGCAGCCACTGTCACGGGGGTCTCCTCCTGGCTGTAAATCAGCCGTGAGTCTGTCAATGTTCATGTGCCTCCTGCTGACTTTCCTGTAAAAAGGAGTGGTGTCAGGGAAGTGATTAGAGCCCCTGGAGGTTTCACGCTGCTATGCAAAGCCCTTGGCTTTGAGCCCGTGCTCCTGGCTGTGTGCTTGGTGATGGTGCTGTTAACCCAGTTGCACTGTGTTTCTTTTCCTAGAGAAACATGCACCTTCAGGTTTTCCTGACTTGTCATGGATCAAGTCCCTAAGTGCCACTGTTACATGGTCAGCAGCTAGCACTCTTGCAAAGGCACTAAGATTGCTTGAGGTCAAAGAGGAAGAAGTACTCAGGAAGGAGGAATACCCCCAAAAAAGGAGCATCTGTGTCCCTGTAGCATGTGAGCAACAGCTGGTGTTGGATTTTGTGCTAGGCTTCAAACTGCAAGGGAGTTTGCCTTGTGTCCCAAGATGGGAAAGGAGAGGATAAATAGATGAGAGACACTCTCAGAGCTATGTAAAATAATGTAGCTATTGCATGGCAGACACTCTCGCTAAAGTAATACAAGGAATTAGATAAAAACCAGAAGGAAATGTTTGAAATGGATGCAGATTTAGCTTTGAGTCCTATAGGGACTATATTGCCATAGGTCAGGACAGATAGTTGTTAAGGGTTGCACGTATGTATGTGGTACATATACAGGTACAGCAGTGTGCCCAGGTGGCCAAGAAGGCCGATGGCAGCCTGGCCTGGATCAGGAATGGTGTGACCAGCAGGGCCAGGGCAGTGATCCTCCCCCTGTGCTCACCACTGGGGAGGCAGCACCTTGAATCCTGTGTTCTGTTTTGGGCTCCGCTCTGCAAGAAAGACATTGAGGTGCTGAGCTGTGTCCAGAGAAGGAAAATAAGGCTGGTGAAGGGAAGGGCCTGGTGCGCTGCTCTGATGAGGAGCAGCTGAGGGAGCTGGGGGTGTTCAGCCTGGAGAAGAGGAGGCTCCCAAGGGGGACCTTATTGCTCTCTGCAGGTACCTGACAGGAGGGTGTAGCCAGGTGGGGTCGGTCTCTTCTCCCAAGTAACAAACAACAGGACAAGAGAAAATGGCCTCAAGTTATGCCAGGGGAGGTTTAGACTGGATATTAGAAAACATGTTTTCACTAAAAGAGTGTTCAGGCATTGGAGCAGGCTGCCCAGGGAAGTGGTGGAATCACCATTCCTGAAAGTGTTCAAAAACCATGTACATATGGCACTTGGGGACATGGTTGAGTGGTGGGCTTGGCAGTGCAGGTTTAACAGTTTGGCTCGATGATCTTAGAAGTCTTTTTCAGCTTTTAACTATTCTATGATTTTGCGATTGCCTGGTACCTGGGATGATCTCTCTTTCTGTGACTTAAGTGTTGTCTTTGTCCAAATCCTTCACCTTCTTTTGCTGTCCTGAAGAAAGAGGGGCCAGTCTTATCTCCTCAGTCCTGAAAAGGGTCCTTGACTGGCAGCAGAGGATTGTCTTACTAAATACCTGTGGGTACCTGGCACTGCTTGGCCTGATCTCTCTTGACCAGGCTAGCAGGAGACTTGCTGGCTTAGCTTTGGCATGGGACATGTCTGTAAAGAGGATGGGTGTTTTTCCTTAAATGGTGTTCCTGTTCAGTGATGGTGCAGAAAGGAGTCTTCCTTCTGCCTTTAAAATATTTCTGGCTTCTCAGCCTATGGTAAAGCTCATCAGCTCAACAAGAGGAGGTGAGAACTCTCCCTTGTAGAAAACTTATCTCTGCCTCCTGTCTGTGTAAATAGCTGGTATGGTCAGGTTATTCAGAAGCAGCTACTTCAGATCCTCTTACTAGCTAGGAATGAAGACACCATTTATTGCTGTGGTAGAAGCCATAACGAGAGAATTTGCCTCACTTGTTCTAGCTGGAGGGATTTGGGGTTTTGGCTTGCACACTTTGGATCTGGAGGCTAATTAACCTAATTATGCATTCATAGAATCATAGAATGGTTTGTGTTGGAAGGGACCTTAAAGATCATCTCCTTCCAAACCCCCTTGCCATGGGCAGAGATGCCTTTTACATCTTTACTTCTTAAATTAAAACTACCTCGTGATAGAGGTGCAGTCAGCTTTGCATTTTAGAAACAGATGAAAATGGAACTGAATATATGTAACTGAGGGTCACAACCTGGCTATTTGTTGGTGGGACCAGTACTTCCCTAGCAGCTAAATCTAAATAGATCAGCTCCTCTTGATGTCTGTCCAGCTCTTTCCCAAGTCAGGGATCCTCTGATGCACTGTCATTTGAGATCAAAATAAGCAAAGCCTGTTATTCTGCAGTTTACAAACGTAAGGAAGAGCAGGTTTTAGGAGCTCTTTGCTGAATTCCTCTGGAAAAAGAGGAAAAGAGATTTCACAGGAGATCTTCAAAAGTACTCAAGAAGACTTAAAATTTGTACTGCATTAATGTTCAAGATCCAACTGGGAACTTTTAAAATTCCATCCATCTTGAAATATTGATTTATTTAGGTATTTGCAATCTGTCTGCCGTGCCTAGCCTGAGCGTGCAGTAGTCATTAGTATATTGAGCCTTTTCTTTACCTCATTGGGAAACCACAAGGGGTTGGAACAACACCCAATTTATGACTGAGGCTTCCCACTGCAGTTCCTCTGTGGCAGCAGTTGGTAACAAAGACCTTTCTGCATCTCCTAAGATTTGCACCAGCTAACTAGGTGCTAGAGAGTGGCATCACTTCTGTCTATTCCTCCTTTCCCTCTCCACCCTTTTTACATCTTTAGTTTTCAAAGGAAGCATGACATTGTGCACAATCTTGTTAGCTCCCCTTCACCCCTGTAGCTTCTGAACCTGGAAGCTGGCCCACTGTAGTGCTCTGCTCCATGGAAAACCTGGCAGCAGTCTGCAGGACAGTGACTTCCCAGCACAAGCTGTCCTTGCCCACCCAGGTAGAGAAGGTGGAAGGATGCCTGGGGATGCCAGTGAAGGAAAGGAGAACCAGGATCTTTATGGCAGGGAGGGTGGGATGGTGCCAGCACCTTTCCAGGACGCTGACTAGTATTGCTACTCTTACAGCAACTTGCCTGACCCACGTTTGAATGGAGACCTAGGAAGTGTTTGAATGGGATGGTACTAACAAGAAGTGCAAACATCACTGTCAGCAAGATGTGGCTGGTACATGGTCTGGGCTTTAGGAGCAGGGCCTAGAATAAGGTAACACAGGTATTTCTAAAAATTATCTGTGTTTACTTAGGAAACAACTTGCATTTACTCCCTCCCCCAGTGCACGTAGGTGAAATTTCACCTCTGGAATCTGATACTGGTGCATAAATTTCAACTCCCTCCTAAGCGCCCCTCCTATTTGACATCAGAATTTGTTGCTCTATTCTGCTGAGTTAAGTCCCAGGTCTTAAATTTTCCTCTTCATTTCTAAATAGGATGTTAAAAGACATACTTTTCACTGCTGCTTTTAATGCCATTAGGAAGAGATTGTCTTAGGATAACGTGGATATATTAGAGGTTGTTGAATTACAGTGTAGCATTTAGAGGATGAAAAACTGTATAATATTATTCATGGCTTTTAAAAAAGAAAACTTAGGTACTTATGGTTCCTTCCTTCTTGCCAGAGCCGTATTTACTGATGCTAGATATTTCCTTGACCTGTCTGTACAATGCAACGAGGCAGAGCAAGAACATAGTGCTGTGTTTAAACAACAGTGCTATATCCAGAACTGGGGCTCTGTTACTACCGCAGTCTTTAAAAATGGCCCTTTAACACATTCTACAATCAGACAGAATGCATTTGTGCTTCCTCTTTTTATTAACCTTTGCTTTGTCCTTCTGTTCTTAGTTTTGCTCCCACACATGAGTGTGGCTCTGTTTGGAGGTGAGATAAGTTAAATCATTGGAAACCTAATAATCTATGAAGACTGCACAGAGAGGGGCAAAAAGAACAGCTTGTGCCACTTTCCTGCACAGAAATGCTGCATACATCACGGGAAACCATCCACGTGGGTGGAATGCTTTAGCTTGTTTGTCAATGTGAAGTGTTTTGAATAGTGTCATTGAATATAGCAAAATCCTTATTTTCATAGGCTAGATAATCCCTCGTGTTTTCTTAAACAATGCACTAAAATGGTCCCTTTTTGACAGACAAAGAGAATAAAGCAGGACTCATTATTGTAGTCCTGCCACAGCAAACAATTGTATATAGGAGTGCAGTGGAGGCAAAAATGTGGGTTGCAGAGGGTTTATATGAATACTTAAAACCAGCTCTGGAAGTGGCCCAGCTACACTAGACATAGGTTGTTTTGACCTGTAACCTTATGCACCTGCATCCAGGAGGAACAAAAAGCTAAGGTGATTTATGTGTTTTCAGGTTTGGCTTAGAAAAACTAATTTTAATTAGTTCAAAGCAAGCAGCCTTGAATTACCTCACATTTACCTTGGGGAGAGGAGGAGGGAAGGAGGGCCAGTACACAGATAGTCAGGGTGGAACAGGTGATACATATAAAAAAGGTGGTTACCTTGTGCATGCTCTTGCCGTGCAGTAATTGAACTTGCTCCTATTAGCAAATCTGAGTCATTTTAAATCCCTAGGGGATCGAAAAAGCTCACTGTGTATTTGAGTAAATAGAGCATGCAACTTTGTTTGCCTGCAAATATCCCCTTTCCTTTCTGGCTTATTTTCACTTATTGGTTAGTTGTACCACCAATACACATTCATTTACAGAATTATTCCTTTGGCTCCTGCTTCTGCAGTATGATCCAGCTCATTATGAGGCAAAGAAGTAGGCTTAAGATGTTAGCACTTGACTGTCTGGTGTTCCCTGGCTGTTGTTCCAAAAGGGTATGTTTGGGCAGGCTCGTTTTGCAGCATGTTTGGCACAGAACTGGTACAACTGGGTGGTTGGAGTTTGGAAAACTTGGGAGGAGACCATATATCTTACCCTATTCTGAATGTGCATGTTGTGTAGATTAATTTCACAGGCATAATCATGTGCTTACATATTAATGTATTTACAGAGTCAGTATTGGAAATAGCTAGTGCAGTCATCTATGAATACAGCCCTCCATGGGGATGCCAGCCAAGGTCAAGACCTGGCCAAGTCACTCTGTAAAGCACTCACTGAAAGCTACTGTGGGGCACAATTCTGCTGCACTGCAAAGAATTCTTACAGTGGGGCTATTCTTACAGCAGTGGAACGTTCCTGCTTGTTTTCAAACAGGCTTAGAAGAGGGTGCCACGATGGAAGATGTGTATTTGGCCTCGGTGGAGACAGACCGAGGTGTGAAGGAGCAGCTGCGGCTTTATGACACCAGGGGTCTGCAGGAGGGCGTGGAATTGCCCAAGCACTATTTCTCCGTGGCTGACGGCTTCGTTCTGGTGTACGCCGTGACCAGCCTCGAGGCCTTCCAAAGAGTCGAACTGCTCAAAAAGGAGATCGACATCTTCAGAGACAAGAAGGAGGTAAATGCATGCTGTGGCAGTGATAGGAAGTTAAGGCCGCAAAGCCCAGCTTTTGCTTCTGTAAACGTTGTGTACAAAGGAAAATGGATGCACCCACAGCCTTGGGCAACCCAGCAAAAAGGAGGCCTCCTCATGCCAGGGAAGCCTAATTCACATGCCATGCAGGTCATGCAAAAGAATGCCTTTTTTTTTTTCCTTGTCCGTATTTCCTCTACTACAGCTAAAATTCAGTCAGCTGAATGCACCAGCCAGGACACTTATGACTAATAAAACATATGGTCTACAGCAGTGCAGCTCATATGTTTTTTTAGATATTGTACAGGGGAAGTCAAGTGCATAGAATAATATAACGAAGGGCATTATCTTTGTTTGTTTTGTATTCATGTACTTGATGGCTTACAAACTAGTGTAATTGACAGTGGGTCTCCCAGACATTAGTCAATTGGCAAAGCAGCTTTAATGTATTTTAACAACCATATTGAATCAATTCAATTGTGTGAAATGACTGCTCTATTTTCCCTTAGAAAGCAGCTAGTGTTTTCAGCTGACAGTGTTCCAGCTTAGCTAAACAAATATAACTTGCATGTGGCATTAGCATTATGGCTTTTCCTACAGTATCTTTATATTCTCGAGTAGTTTTCCCTGTTAAATGTCTTTAGCCTACAGCTTTCCAAACGCGTGTTTTATGCTGTTTAAAAGAAAAAGAAAACTGCATGAAGAATTAATTGGATAATGGTAGGGAAAGACTTTGCAAAAATGTAACTTGTTTTGTACTGACAGCACACAGGGTGGTGGAGGAAGGCAGGCTCAAGTTTGACGGCAGACGAATGTGCAGTCACGGGAGAGGTATGTTAGGTGGTAGGGCTGGTGTGAGCTGCAGACTGTCACGTATATCAGGGATACAGGCGTCAAGCATAACTCCCCTGCAGGGCAAGGAAAGGTGGACAAGCAGGAAATTTTTCCCAGGCGCTGTGTTTTGTGAGGGCCCTGATTTGTTACTATACAGAATGTTGTAATGCGGAGAGGAGTCACAGGCCCAACAGGATCTGGGTCCCACTCTTCCGTGTTACCTGGCAGAACTCTCCTCTCTCCTTGCATGAAGGTATTTTAGAAAACAGCCAGTTTGCTCATCCTTTTGGAGAGCTTAAAATTGTGATTTTGACCTGAGGATAACACAGTTAAAAAAGTGGTGGCCACAATAAGATGTATAAAATAGTTTTCATTCCTGTGATTTCCATAAAAAATAGGCTTTGAGGTGTACAAGGTGAGACCAGGAGTCCTACCTTAAGGTAACTGTTAATCAGCAGATTAATGATCCTATGACTTAAAGTCTGGGCTCTGCTAGAATGAATTCTTTACTGAATTGGGGATGTGTCTCCACACAGGGTGCTTCTGAGCTGGCAGAACTTCAACTCGTTGAGTGGCACAGTCCCCTGTTGTGTGGCAGATGACAGAAAGCACTGATGGCTGGTTCCTTGCCTCTGCTGGCTGTGGGGGCTCTCCAGCACGCACCTTAAAGCCTGGCCAAATTTTACACTAAATAGAGGTTTTGTTCTGTTACACTGACAGAGCTTTGCCACAGCTAAAATTCAGCTGGAGCATGCAGTAAATACACATGAAGATTATAGCTTCTTTCAAAGCCCTCACAGAGGGGAAAAAAAAAAAAACCCCTTAAACAGCATTTTTTCTAACACCCTGGACTGCTGTAGAAAAGAAAGGAAGCCTCAGACCTCACAGGAACAGGACAAACATCTCTAACTGGAAAGAAGTAGAAGGCATCCTGGAGTTAGCCTGATGAACAGGAAAGAGCAAGCAGGTGTGGCCTCCTTACAGCTGCAGATCTGAGTTGATACCGCTGTGCTGCTCTCCTTAGCTAGCCAGCTGCTCTTGAAACTGCTCCCCAGAGGATGCTGCTGGTGCTTATCTGCCCCTTTCAGCAGACTGTCCCCTTCAGTCCTTCGGGTGGCTCTTGGTGCCTGGGGCTGGGCAGGCAGCAGGGCTGAGCTGGGAGGAGGGCCCCACAGCCCAGCCTGCCCAGGCTGCTGGCACGGTTGGCTTTATTTGTATTGTGGGATGAGGCTTGGCAAAGAAACAAACAGGGCAAAACCCACCACTCTGGGGTCCAGGCTTTCTCTGCTGCTGTGCGTTTTCTCATCTCTCGAGCATCCACTGCTGTGACCTACTCGGATGTCATGCTCTTATCATTTGTCTAGGGCAGCTCAATTGCCAAGTAAATGGAGAATAGGGCTGTTTAACTTTGGATCTCTTGGGTATTGTTTTCCTTCAAGCAATCGTCGGGGGTGGGAGTGGGGAGGCGAGAAGGGGAAGTCCTGCATATCCTCTGATTAAAACAAGCTCCCAGCCCATAAGTAGATGAGGCTAATTCAAATCCCAGACCCCGATCTTCCAAACTACATGCAACTTACCTTGTGCCAGTGCTATGTTATAGAACAAGTCTGAACTGTGTTGCTGCTTGCTCACTGTTTAAAAGGATTATGACTGGTTTTGGTGTAAAGCTCACCCTCTTGTTTGGTTTGTAGGTTACAGTTATTGTCTTGGGAAACAAAACTGACCTCCTGGACCAAAGGCAAGTGGAAACAGAAGCAGCACAGCAATGGGCAAGGGCTGAGAAAGTGAGACTGTGGGAAGTGACTGTGACAGATCGGAAAACACTGCTTGAACCCTTCACCTTCTTAGCTAGCAAACTGTCCCAATCCCAGAACAAATCAACATTTCCCTTGCCTGGAAGGAAGAGCAAAGGGAATAACTGTGATAACTAGACGAGCTTAGCATTGTCTCCTGCTGACAGTCTAAGTCCTTTTTGTGCCATTTGCTTCTTGCAGTTTCACTTAAAGCAATAATATCATTCAGCAATAAAATCAGCAAGCTCATAGCTAAGAGGTATCCTTCCTTCTCATAGACTTGGCTTGAAAAAGCTGCTGGTGGTAAAAGCCTCAAAAAGCACTTTATGAGAGCAGTTATTTTGCAACCAGGGTTGTGGAGGAGGAAGGGATAGATGGGTATCTCTAGCAGGGGCTTTTACTATGCCTGGATATAGCCATGTTGAGGGACAAATCAACAAGCTTACCAGTATATAATCCCCCCGCAGATCTATAGCCTGTAGTCACAAAAAGTATTAGCTGCAATAAAGCATTCAATTTGGAAAGGTGATATATGTGAAATGGCAACAGTTTTTTTACCTTGACCTTAAACAGGAACACAGGTCTTTTCGATGCTGCAAGAGGCTGAGATTAGTGTCTTCCTGTAGGAGAAGAGTATGGGGCAGGAGGAACAATTACCAGAATTAGGCACTGATGTTCTGCTAGTGTCTGGAAGAAAAAAACCCCAACAAAATAATAAAAAACCACCCCCCACATCTTCTGGGAAATACTAGAAGTGATCTACCCCAATATGAACCTTGTCAACAAAGTCTAGTAATCAGTACCTTCAGATCAGGAATTCATTTGTAGAAACCAGAAAAGCCCTCAGAGCACTCATTAATTGGATGGCAACCTAAGGACAACATAGCTGTACATGGGTTTGTTCCAGCATGTCCACTACAAATCAGTCACATTCCCATAGGTGGTAATTTTACTGAGAATTGTACAGATCGATTTTGTATGCAGGAGGTCTTGCTGGGCTCTGCTGAGGGCACGCTCACCTGGCTTCTCAGCCAAGCTGCAGCAATTCCCCCTCCACAGGCCAGGTAACAACTGGTACAAAGTGCTGTACTACTCTGCAGCTGGGGGCTAAGGAGGGTAGGAGGCTGCCTTTTTGGAGACGCCCTTGTGGCAAATGCCCAGAAATACCTTGTACAAATGGCCCCAGTCCTGATGTGCTGCCCATGGTCCAGCTGCAGGAGTGCAACTGCACGTGCTGGATTTGACTCAACACTGGCAAACCTGTGCTGCAGGAATCTGCTGTCCCCGGTCAGCCTCTCAGTAAACTGAACAAAAGGGGATAGATATATAGAGTGACAGAATGAGCAACTTTTCCCAGAGACAGGGGCCAGGTTTTGGCACCTAACAACCTCCTGTACTAATTGATACTAGCTTTTCTTTATATTTGAAGGCAAGAGCAGGGAGAGGGAGTGAAGCATTCAGCTTCTGCATTTTCCACTAAATTAATGCTGTTTTGAACAAATACTGTGAATTTCACTGTGAATCAGCAAAACCACAAGCAATATTTGCACTGTCATATCATAACTGCTTAATAGTGTGCCTAATGATCACAATTAAGCTTATAGTATTGCTCTTCCTGAATACTGATTAATAAAGTCTGTGAGCATTACTAAAGTCTGTCAGCATTATTAGTGTCAGAGCAGTACACTTCACTAAAAATTAAGCAGGAATCCCTACCATTATAATGAAGGTAGACGAAACTGTTTATGTGCTTTGCTCAATATAGTTTGAATTGCTGTGGCCAAGGAGTAAGATAAGAGAGCAATTATGAATGAGCAAGCTCTTGTAATGCCCTGCTAGGAACATACAATTGTTTCTATTGCAACACTGCAGCTGAGTAAGCACTATAGCACGACCTCCCCCCACCTGGCCAGTAATAGTCATTGTCCCCGGTGATGCTGCAGGACGACACTCCCTCCTCACTCATTTCCTACCGAACACACGTGTACTCCAGGCTTCTCCCTATCCAGAAGACTCCATATCTGCCTGCATGCTTGGGAAGTGGAGGTGACTTCAGAGCAGCAGTGGTTCACCTCCTTGCTGCAACCCCTTACCAAGGAACGGGTCATGTTGCTCTTCTTCAGCTCTGCAGAACCCTGCTTCCGGAAGGGACTTGAATCCACCTTGGATCAATCAAAGTAAGTGAAGGCGTCTACTAACAGCACATCACTAAAGCTGACCCTTGAGCCAAGGGAGTGCAGGTTGACAACTCAGAATGAACTTGGAATACCTGGAGATGGAAAGAACGGGGATGACTGGTTCCTGTCCAGCTCTGCGTGCTGCAGACTCGGTGCCAATTCTACTGCCAAGACTGATGTCACCTGTAGGCTGCCAGAGCTGTGCAGTGCAAGTGTAGCTTGCTCACTCGCTCCCCTGGCCTCCCAGGACTTGACAGTGTTTTAAGACAGACAAGAGAAAAAGCATCTTCTAAATTACTAAGGCCATTTTTCCAAATAGGTTAAATAAAGGCATACACATTTCTTTGATTTGGCTAAATTTAGAATTTAGATCATTTGAGGCATTCAGATAAAAAAGAAATCACCACCCACTGTTTTCTTTCATAAACTTATTCTGATGTTTTTCTGAATACTGTAGTGTTTTACTGACAAGTGATGGAAAATCCTCTGCAAACGACGTGCACACAGTGACTGCTACTGAGTAAAAATGAAACTTGCTGTAGTAGAGTTTTACACAGGGTTAATAAGCAAAGTACAGAGTATAATGTAGTAGCTAACGGGCAGAACAAGTATTTTGTTCTTACTGTTCCACTGACTCAAACCCTGTTCTAGGTCACTGGGATCACTTACCTTCTGCAAAACTAGAGTCCCGTCACAAGATAATGGAGAAAAAATATTATAAAGAAAAACAAATTAGTAAACTAAACCATCTTTCTCTGTTCCTCTTAAGCCTCTACCCTGCTGAATAAACACTGTACAAATCAGTCTCCCCCACCAGTTACAACAGTTAATGTGACATGTCCTGATGGCACAAAGCAAGAAGCTGGCAAAAACCTACTGAGATTAAGCCATTTACCTCTTTACTCAGTAGAGGAGAGGGAAAGACCACCAGAGATGCTCCTGGTGGGATGTGGATATATGCCAAACAGGCAAACAGGTGAGGGAGCTCATACACCAAAACGTGCTGTGTCTAAAAACAGATCAGGGTAAGGTGCTGCTGCCCACAGCCACCCAGCAAAGGAAAGGACATCTCTAATTAACAGATTACTTTGGACCAAGTTAGATTTGCTCTGTATCTAGATAGGAAGAGAAGTATGTAAATGAAATACACACAGAATTTATTT
The DNA here is from genome assembly GCA_013397915.1 of Daphoenositta chrysoptera. NCBI lineage: Eukaryota > Metazoa > Chordata > Aves > Passeriformes > Daphoenositta > Daphoenositta chrysoptera. The sequence goes on along the minus strand of VZRO01000464.1, from coordinate 822,114 downwards.
TAAAGTACCAAAGCAAATCCGAGAGCGCAGGTGACCACACAGCACTCACAAGAATGTCGCAAGGTGAAGCACTCGCCATGTGAAAATGAATCTGTGCTTCCGGCCTTTACCTTAAGGGAGTGGTCAGAAATGCCATATCCACAACCACCTGCCCTGTTGCTACATACCTCACTGTAAACACTATGTCTCTAGGAGATAATCTTTATAGGTAGTTAAAGGATCTGCAGATTAAGTCTCCTGTATACTCCTTTACGGTTTTGTCTGCTAGCTTACCAGGACACGATTCCTTCTCCTCTTCCACGTGTGAATAGACCACTACATCAGAAAAGCAGCAAGACATTCTTTTCTTCCTGCCTCTTTCCTTTCCAGATGGCTTACACTTTTCTGGTTGTACTTTCAAACAACATGCCAGTCCTGCAGAGGCAATGCTGAGAAAACGTAAGATAAAAATTAACTATCATGGACTCTGTGGTTACCGCCTCCTGGCCAGGTCCCTGCACAACACTTAGTGAACAGTTGTGAAGGTCTTCTGCTGTCATTCATTGTATGGTTGTCTAGAACTGTATTCCTAAAGCAGCAGCAGTCAGAGCACTCATCTGCAGGTCTCCCTTGTCCTTAACCATAGCATAAATCCTCTAAAGCATACAGAGACACCGTTCTGGCAAAATGACAAAGCAAGTGACTAAGCAGAAATCTTTTCTTCTTCTTTTTTTTTTTTAAACATCTTTTTATTAGCACAGTAACAAATGCAGACTTAAGTAGCCCACAACATACAACCAATCCACTGAGTGACTCCTATTCCACACCTTACAGTTAAACAGCTTAAGGTATTTCACTACAGGTTACCATAAGTCCTGATTAAACCCTTTATTCTTTTCACAAAGATAGATTGGCTTATAAAATAATACATTAACTACTTCTCATTTCATATATGAGGCCATATATCCACCTCTCCATATCACAGATCATGAGATGACAGTCTTTAAAAAGGATTTGTTAAATACCAATGTGCCCTCCATAGGGAAAAACAATCCAAGCGTATTTTTACAAAAACAAAAAAAAAAAAGAAACTCAACCCAGAACAAAATAAATCCCTCAAACCCAAACAAACAAAAAGCAAAAACAGTGTGTAGAGTCTTGAAAGGACTTTTACATAAACGTCAACCTATGTACCTGTACAAAATTAAGCTGTTTTAATCTTTTACATATTGCAAGCAAACTGAAAACCAAAGAAGTCTAAGAAGTTTACATTCTTCTCGGTACTATATGTGAGCTAATATTGCTGAACTAATTACAGTCTTAAAGTATGCTATTCCAAATCCTAGCTGTCTACTGTAGCAAGATACCTTAAGTTACAACAACAAAATCTTAGGAAATAAAAGACTGAATAAAATCTGTTATAGAAATACCCTACTCTTTACCAGCACCCTCCCTCCCCCCACCCCTTCAAAATCATAAGCAGCTCTTTCCATCACAGACAAATAATGTAAGAGTTTGACGAAAATCCAATTTATGTAGCGTATCTTTTGGTCCATTGTCTGGCCATTCTGTCATGCTCTGCTCTGTTAGTCATATACTGAGTGGCAATGCTTCCAACCAGGGGGTCAGCTGAAAAGGAAACACACCACTTATTCAGACAAGCTACTGAAGAAACACTTTTAAATAAAGCTGAAGTGTGAATTTAATACAAGGCAAACACACAGGTAAGGTACACTGTAACAATGTAAACATACTGAATTGATAATCTGTATCTTCTCTAATTTTGTGTGTTTATGGTGATGTACTAATCTGTAACTTAATAGAGTGAAATGCCAATAAAGTTTTAAGGAGTTTAACAGACAACAATCAGTCATATTTTGCATTACTGAGGGTTTTCACCAAATCATGCATTTCAGGTTTATTTTATTCCTTCTAAGAGTGCCTGAGATACTCATGCTAAGTGTACTTGTAACAATATAAAGCTGCCTTCAAGGAAAGATCACATCTCAAGAAGGGGTTTAATTTTTCCAACAAATTCAGTACAGTGTGAAATCTGGCCTTTCTCTCATCTTTGGACATATAAAAATGCAACCTGTAAAATGACTGTGGAAATGAAGACCTATTCCTCTTAACTAGTGCGGACAGTGGGTGAGTTAGAGCAGCAGTGACGACCACTTGTGGCATAGTTGGTCACTGGTTTTAAAAGGATGATGAAAAGTAAAAGGTCAACCCCCTGTTTTCAGAACTGTGTCTGTGGCTCTTCAAACTCCATGACTAAATTACTGTAGCCCTACAGAGCAGTGAAGACTGGGTTTGGAACGGGAAGGAGTTTTTGTGTGCAGGAGTACCGCTTGTTTCCCCACGGGTCAGCCTGGGAAGCGGCAAACAGCAGGCTGGTAGGGCATATCCCCCTGCACCACCTCCAGCCCCCTCTGACTGCCCTGCAGAGGGAAATGTGCTCCACCAGAGGCATGAGCCCAGCTGGCCATACCAATGGGATGAGGAGGGCCACGTTATTTAGCTGCTGGGAGGAGCGCAAGGCGGCAGGTGGACTTACCGGGGTTACAGTCTGTGAGGAGGGAGCAGATGGAGAGGAGAACTTTAGAAATGGTTAACGCCGGACTCCAGTTGTCTTTTAAAATGTCCAGGCAGATGACGCCTTGGCTGTTAATGTTACAGTGGTAGATCCTTGTCCGGAACGTTACCTGCAAGAGAGGGGTGTGAGCAGGCGTGCCGGGGTGCCACAGGCTGTGGGAAGGGACAGGGACAGGAGCACCAAGCGAGGCAGTGAAGCAGCGCCCGGGCGCGCCGGAGCCGGGTCCCGGCGGACCCACGCCGGGCTCCCCGGGCCGCCGCCGCCCTCTCGCGGCGGAAACAAAAACGAGCCGGCTTTAGCACAAAAAGGAGTAACAGTCTCAGGAGCCAACTTCCACGATCAATGCAAAATCCAGGTCGTGGTGGGTTTAATTTTTTTTCCCCCACTTTTTTTTTTTTTAAATTAATTTTTGTCTTTTTTTCCTCCCAGTGACAAAAGGGCCCGGGGCCTTAACAGCAGCATTTTTCTCCCTCTGGGCTTCCAAGGATTTGTAAAATCCTCCAGACAGGCCAAGGCACTTGGAATGACAGCTTCCATCATTTCTGAGAGGCTCAGTAATCAAGGGGAAGTTAGTTAGATTTACTTATATTCGTGATGTGACTGAGCTAGGCAGCTTGCCACAGAAGTTATCCGAAAGGGAAATGCAAGCACCAGGAGCCGTTCTCAGAACACAACGTGACCTGCAGAGGCCTTACTCTGACTCACTGAGTGAACAGTGACAACGAATTTGCTGCCATTTGCATGGGTTAGGATTATCCGCATGAATAAAGGCTGGTGGGTTCACATCCTAAATCCTGAGAATTTGTCAGCTATCCACACCAAGAAATGTTATTGTCTTTTTATAGGTCACAGGAGTATTTGCAAAACACACTCAGTAAGTGTGTGGTATGACAAGAACACACTAGTGCTTTCTCTCAAGATGGGACCAGCCCACACATAAAACTTGCCAGTCAATCTTCCATTTTTTTCTACTGCCTTTCTGATGCAAAAAATTTGCCTGCGACCCTCACTCTCACAGGTTTGGGCAGCAGGCACGGGGTGGGGTGACACAGCTACAGAACGCTGGTGACTGGCATGTCCCTGCGCACTGAGTCCATGCAGTGTTTCCAAGAATGCTCCCGATGCACAGAGCACATGGGCTATTTTTGGACTTGCAAAAGCGGTTACTTGTCACACAGGAGACACCCACACTGCATGCTTGGGGAGATTTTGTGCTTTGTTTCTTGTGAGCTGCTTGGATTTTGGATTAAAACAGGAAGCAAACAAAGGAAACCCCAAATCCCAGCATGTTTGCACATTATGGGGGAAATAGCAAAATCACTGCAAGAGAGCAGAGATGTGTTACCCTCCCACACCTTCTGCAACAAGCTGCCACTCCAAAACCAAGAACTCCTGATGCTTTCTACCTAGGGAGCCTTAGAGGTATAGCAGAGAAGAAACCTACATGACCTTTGTTTCCCAGATCAGCTAATCTTCAGAGGAAAGGCAGCAATTACTCCCTCCCGTCATGTGGAAGTCCACGTGCAGCAGCCGGAGCAGCGGGCGGATCTGCCTCTGCAGTACCTGCCCCAGCCCACGCTGTGCAAGGCAAAACACATCCGCGGCATTTGCAGTCGCTGGCCAGGGCTCTGCCTCGGGCTCCCGAGCAGCCCTCAGCCCAGCCCTGCCGCTCGCTCAGGATTTCTGTGCTTGACCTGCACCTTTGCTCTCCTTCCAAGAGGGTTTCTAACCGTAAGCGAGGTAACAATTTTGACAGATTAAACACTTCCAGAAAGGGAAGCATGGAATATTTCCAAGTTAATACAACAAGGACTAAATTAACAGAGGTCAACAGGTCTAATTTGTAAAGACAGAAAGTTGTTAATCCTGATTCTTAACACAAAAGCTAAATACTGTGTAGACAGTCTCTCAGTCCAGTTGACTAATAACTGATAACAAAGCATGAACGCTTTTTGCCTTTAAGAGTAAGATTTACTTTTGAATTATTTTTCATGAAGGAGGGGAAAGTGAAAACGAAAGAAGACTCCCTTATACTTGCAGAACAGCCTGGTTCCTTAACACGCCTTAAGATATAATCCTTAAGGGATATATCCATGGCAGTAAAAGCAGTTTTCTCCAATTAGAGGAACTCTACCAAGCACAGTGGAAAAAAAATCTAAATTTGCTTTCACTTTAGCAGCAAGTCAGAACTAAGATGGTGTTAGACACATGTAGTCCAGCTGTTTACCATTTACAATTTTTGCTGATGGCACAAAAGCCAGCAGTGCAGAGAACCCAAATGGAACTGGAACAGGGACAAATTGGAGGCCCACTTGAAAACAAGCAAAAATATTTAAAGTAAATGTTCATTACACCCTAAAGAGGAAAAAAAATTCTCACATAACTTAGCACATTCAGACCAAAATCAAAAGAAAACTGAATTACTTAAAAGGTAGTGAAGAGAACAGCATGTAGAATTGCAGAAAAATACAGTGTAACTTAACAATCCTTTGGAAATGTCCCACCTGAGATTACATTAATGCAGTAACTATATGGAGTTAAGCACAGCTTTTGAAAAGACATAAAAGAGGCTAATCTCAACCTTACCCTGAAGTGATAGCAGAGGTTAATTTACACAAGCAGCAGAATAGGAGTGGGTGGAAGGAAGTGGTTAGAGGTTATTAATACAAATGATCAAAGCACACACACCAGGTCAACATAAGTTACTGTTTTCTCCTCAGTAAATGAAATCTAACCCAACTATAATGTAACTCTTGGGAAAATGTCCATTGTAATAGTACAAATACTGAACTCTTAAATTCTAATTATAATTGTTTATTGGATTCTCCTAGATCCAGGCTCACCCAGCACATGCCTGATTCATTTGCTATCTGGAACACAAGCAAAACCAGAATACAACACAAACTGAGAAAACAAAAAAACAGAGAACAGATTAACATTTTCAAGGTGTTGTATAGAATGCTCAGTTAAATGCAAAAGTACTCCATTATACATATTTAGGACATGAAAGAGAGTATCTGTCCCTGTATCAGATTTCTCCCACTGAAGTTCCTTGTACCATGCAACACATTTCCAAGTCAAATTTTCAGATCTTTCATTTCTCCAACCTCAAGCACAGTAGTGCAGTCCCTCTTAAAATCCTCACAGGAATCTAAGTATCACTTCTAGCACAGTCTTCTGGCTCTCCTACAGCAACATCCTCTCCAAAAAACATTTGCTCCAACATAGTGAATCAAACCCTCAGCTGGAGCTAGACCCAGTCCTCAAAGGCTGCACCTGTGTATCTTTCATCACACGTCTCTAGGATGCTCATCAACCACACGGCATTTGTCAGTGTTTATGCCTCAACACCTTCTCTCACACATATTCCTAAGGACTTGGAAGCTTGCCAGGATGACCATTTTCACCTCATTTTATTTAAGAAAGTAAATCCTTTAATGACATTTCATTTTCAGGTTATGAAATGTGTTCAACTACAGGCACTTCACCATTGGGCAGGCCACCACAGCAGGAACTGTCCTCACAGGAGTTACCAAAGACTCAAAGAGGCCATAGAGGTTTTCTTCTTACAGGGCTTACCAAGGAAGATACAAGGGATACTAGCCCTTTTTCCTTACAGAGCTTAATCTTTTCAGAGATCAAGGCTTTTAATATGACATTCTACTCTATTCTAAAATGACTACTGTTCTGTGAGTGCTTATCATCAAGGTGATATAAACTGGGTTTTGTTTCAACTAGCTGTTTCTTTATTTGTTGCCCTAAAAGGCACTTATAGGAAGGCTATTGTAATTACATTAGCCTACCACTTGAACAATCCACAGACAGTATTTACTCACTACTGCAAGCAGTGGACAATCTGAAATCAACAAAATAGCAGGAGCAATATGATAATCCTATTTTCCACATTACCATTAACACTAGTGTAGATTTTAATACAGGAGCAACTTTGGTTCTCAAAGGAAGGTTCCTAATTTCAACCTGAAGTGCCCAAGTAGAACAAGTATGTTCTATTATAGCACCACCATGCTTTCTGCTATATCCAATCTCAATAAGACTGACGCTATATGTATTTTACTTCCATACATATATTGTGGTTTGTAAACCAACTTGGACTTCATTAGATGAAAGACTCCATTTATATGAAACTGCTACAATACAGTGAATCCCAATTAAACTCATCTTTTAAGGCCTCAGTAAGTGGTGCCTATTTGTTTGTTTTTTTAATCCCACCCTTCTTTTCATCTGGGTGAGGGTTCAGATCCAAAGATAAAGACAAAGGGGTCCCAGTCAGAAGCAGTGAGCAGAAAGCAGGGCTGAGCTGGAATGACACAACTGTTTATTTGGTTCTGCGTCAGGAACTTGGCACACAGGGCTGTCTCAGTAGTGCTGGTAGTTACAGTATGGTCTCACAGGGCATCCTACTTGACCCTTGAAGCAGCATGGTGGGCACACATCTGAGAGCAAGGGCTGCAACTCTGGCTGGGGAGTTTGTACCATCTATCCTGCCAGTGGCAGATACTTCTACTCAGATGGAGCTGCTGAAGGCAGAGGCTGCAGAGCGGACCTCAGAGTGCAGGCAGTGCTGAGACCTTTCTCCTGGGCAGGACAGGCAGCAGAGGTGCGTACAAAAGGAGTTGCCCGGGTGGAGGACCTCCTGCAGCAGCTGGCTGAGCTGTAGGAGGCAGTGAGAAGCCTGTGTGGCAGCAGGGCTGCTGAGGCTGCTGGTGAGACAGCTGGTTCCAAGCACGGTCTGCACTGGACCCACAGCCCACGGCCAAACAGCCAGAAACTCCCACTGGCACACGGGGAAGGGAGGGCGGCCAATAATGCAGAAGAATGGAAGCTTGCCATGGCAAGGACCTGCAGGAAGAGACTTCCCCCCACAGTCTGAGGTGTCCCCGCAGAACCACTTTGCGGCTCTGAGACTGGAAAGATCCGTTGTATCAGAAAAGACACTGAAGCCAAATAAGGCAGTCCTGGGAGTGAAGGAAAGGACTCTGGAGTATGGGTAGTTTTTTTATCAATCCTCCTGATCAAAGGGAAAGGGTTCAAAAGGGCTGGTCAAGTCTAGCAAACCAACAAATGGTTATGGGACTGGTGCCACAGCCGGGGCTTTGGCTACTTAGGCCACGGGACTTGCTTTGGGAAAGCTGGTCTGCTGGGCACTGATGGGATCCATCTGTCAGAGAAGGGGAAGGGACCTGCACGGATGAACAGGGAGCTCCTGGACAAACTCAACCACACAAAGGAACTGTACTGAAAGTGGAAGCAAGGACAGGTAGCCTAGGAGGAACAGAGAGAGGCGGGCCTGTGAACTCATGAAGTTCAGCGAGGCCATGTGCAAGGTCCTTGCACCCATATCTGGGCAATCACAAGCACTTGTGAGACTCCACCTGGAGAGCTGCATCCAGCTCTGGGCCCCCCCACATGAGAAGGATGGGGACCTGTTGGAGTGAGTCCAGAAGAGGGCCATCAAGACAATCAAAGGGCTGGACCACCTCTCCTATGAAGAGAGGTTGACAGAGTTGGGCTTGTTCAGCCTGGAGAAGAGAAGGTTCTAGAGAGACCTTAGAGCAGCCCTCCAGTACCTAAAGGGGCCTACAGGAGAGCTGGAGAGGGACTTTTTACAAGGAGTCATGGCCTTAAAATGAAAAACCGTTAATTTAGATGAGATATTACGAGGAAATCCTTTATTGTGAGGGTGGTAAGGCACTGGAAGAGGCTGCCCAGAAAAGATGTGGATGCTCCACCCCTGGAAATGTTCAAGGCCATGTTGGATAGAGCTTTGAACAACATGCTCTAGTGGAAGGCATACCTTCCCACAGCAAGGAGGCTGGAAGAGATGATCCTTAAGGCCCCTTCCAACCCAAACCATTCCATAATTCTATGATGAGTCTGAACAAGCCTGGGTTGATAAATGCTTCAGACCTGCAGCATAGAAAGCAAAGGTATAACAAAGCACACATGGGAAAGCAAAAGATCCCTCTTTAAATGTTTACTGGGCTCACAACATAATAAATTGCATACAGATGGCTGGACAACAAATTATTCAGCAAATTAAACAAAAAAAAAAAAAGAAAAAGAAAAACTACTCTAAAGTGATTTAAATTCTAACATGAGAGAACCATCTGTGTTGCCAGAGAATCTCCAAAAAGAGATGGAGAGATGTCAGCAGGAAAGCACCAGAGATGTCCCAAGGCAGACCATGCTGTTTGTGAATTGAAGCCCTATCTACGGGGTAGAATTTAAGGACCTGTTGGTACTACCAAAAACCCTCAAGTTATGTGGGCAAGAACAGGCAGACAGTTTCCTTAATTTGGCCAGCTTGTATTAATTTGTCTTGTGCAAGCAATTAGCATCGCCCTGTTGAGATGGACTGATGGCCTGAAGAAGCCCTTTCTGTTGCAGACTAGACCAAAGCCTGAAAGATGGTGCAGTCATTGGCATTTATCTCATCAATCAAACAACTTTTAAGTAGAAAGTTAAATATGCACATAAATGCTTTCAGATACAAGACAAACACCAAGTGTGTACACAAGCACCTCTTGTAACCCAACACTCTTCCTGTGGCCACATACTGGAACCACCGGGTAACATTTACTTGCACTGGTATTTGCCTTAGAGCACTGGAACACAACAACACTGGAATGTAAGAGCTTCACAAATATAACACACCTACAGAAAGTTTGTTACTGTACAAATAGGTGAACAACACAAGTGTCCAACAAAACTGAAAAATTAAATACAACTTTAGTGGCCAAAACACATGTAACTTATGCTTACAGTACCCGAGTGGTTTGAGAAACAAGTATTTGCAGTATTTCTCCTCAAGTTTATTTACTTCTCAGTTTCTCAGTCCTGTCCCAATGCTTGCACTAAATGCTTAGGACTTCTTATAAACAGAAGCAGGAAAAAAGAAAACAAGCTCTAAAATAATTATCAAGAGGACTGGAAAAGCTGTTAACATTAGCTAATACAAACTCATGTAATGTCTAAAATGAGCTCAAGTTTGTTCTTAAGAAGAGTGGATTTCAAATGGGCTGCATTCCATTAACACTGCATGCTATTCATGTTTAGCACTCATGACTTGAGATGTTAGCTACAAGTCTCTTACCTTTGGAGGCTTGAAGGGATATTCTGGTGTAAATGTGATGTCAAGGAAGAAAACACCTCCCTCATAGACTGAACCTGGAGGTCCTAGGATGGTTGATCTCCATTCATAGATGTTATCACCTTTGGGGCCAGCGCTAAGAGACAAAAACCAAAATCATTTAGAAATACTACCACAGCTCCAATAAATACGACTTCTTACATTCTTCAAGTATGATATGAAAGAAATATTTCAGTGTTACTCTTCATACACCACCTGAAGTAGAGACAGGGATTAAAAGAAGATTGAATGCTTTCAAACACTCAGAGATCTTACCTGACCTTATCAGTGCTCCAGACTGTTTAGCAAAGCTGAGAAACTAGAGGTGGGGTATGGTTTCCATCTTCTCTCTCTCAACTGTTACAGGAGCAGCATTGCCCAGAACTACTCCTAAACATACTACACTATCAATTCAACACAAGAACTAAGTTTCAAAGAACAAGTTCCTTCTGTATTTCAGAAATGGCTCTTCCATCTCAGTCTTAATAAAACTGTACCACATTAAAGACCATACTAAACAAATTAAGGATTTCTGTTCATTTTTTAAATCTTGTTTGTTCTTTAAAATTAAAATATATCCTGTATTATTGTTAAACAAAGGCTCATAGTATAATTGAAGGAAGCCAAATTAATGATGACTCTTAAATGTCAAAATTTTCTACACTTTTATCATCTTGCTGCACTGATTTCTAAGATGAGGCCACATGGTCTTACCCTGTTGATTTTCCTTGCATTGTGGAACTGCTTTTTTTAGGAGGAATTAAAATCACTGTGTCAAATCAAAACAGCACTTTCTCATACTAGCTCTGCCTAATTCGAGGCTCTGCCTAACCTGCCAGCCCCTCACTATGAGCAGTACAAACTAAAGGTGTTGCAGAGATCAAATGTCTGCTTGTTAAAATTAGTTTTACTTATATCCTCAGACACTTGCACTCTGTAGTGTGCCATATGTCACTGAGTACTTCTAAGTACAGCTCAACCTATAAAGCCATCAATGGTGTAGGACTCCATTGCTGCCTCTTCCCTTCCGTACTGCTATGGTAGTATTTCATTTGTGAGATGCCAGAGCTGGAAAAACCTTTTGCATAACAGGAGGTGCTGACGCAGCTTTTTCCATCACGGATGTACCATGACTTAAGAAATCTCTTCTCCCCTTGTTCTGAAGGGGATGGATCTTAATGTTCCTAATACAATGAAAACTAGCCTTGCTCTTCTTTCCCCCTTCTTTTAACAAGGTTCCTCTAAGACAGAAGAAAAAAAACCAGGCTCTTTTCATATTACAACAATCACAGAGCAGTATTACTTGAGAGGGAAGGCAATACAATAAATTCAATATACACATGACAATATGCGTTTGATTAACATGCAGGGAACCAGAGTAATCACTAAGTGTTAATAACAATGTTACAAATAGAAATACAATTGCAAGAACATAAACTGTCATAATAACAGTGATCAGAGACACATTTTTTTCCCCTGCTCTTCCCAGTACTGGTGAACACGTTCTTGTCAGCAGGGGAATCAGAAGAGAGAAAGGGAATTAATTCTGTTATCAAACCTAGTGTTTTGGGTTTTTTTCAAATTAACCTAATAATAAAATTTCACAATATGTTGGTGCTAGATAATTCAACAATTGTCAAGTTATGACTAAAAGCACGCTTCCAGGGAAAGGAAAGCATGTAAGAAAGCAGTAAAGGAAGACGGATTCTCTGCAAATGATGCACCAGCCACAAGGGAAAGATTTTTCTCTCCAGAACACAAAACCCTGCACAGCTCAAGATCAGTATTAAATTAAAGTAAAAGCCATTCCATTCTGAACGCTCCTGGCATCCCACTCCACCTTAATGACTTGTCCCTGTCCTTTGCAGGTCTATATATTTGGGCAGTCAGTACTCTCCAGCTACCACTTGTGCATTAGACTGGAAAAGTGTTGTATTTTGACAGGAAGCTCTACCTCTGGAAAGACACCAACTTAACTGTGCAAACTTACTGAAAAGGACTCTCTGGGGCACCCTTAGCCACCGCTCCAAGGAATCACCTCTTTATGTACCTATTAGCAACCTCCTGACACACTGTCATTACTGCAAGTTGCACCAGCAATCATCCTCCCCTCCCTCCCCTAAAGATGGAGCTACTGAACAGGAACAGGTACTTGAGCTTTGTTAACACCGATTTACTGTTGAAATTTATATCACCAGAACTGCCAATGGGGAGCACTTCAGCACTCAAGAAGTGTGATGTGCGATTAGCATTGAATACAGCCCTCTGAACCAACGAGAAATATTTCACCATTCTGCATTTTATTTCCAGCTTCAGCCCAAAGGACTGTCAATAAAAAAATCCCACAGACTTAAAACATATATTATCATTAGTAATAGTCTTAGAAATCTCTTGTATCCTATTATGTTTCCAATTAGAGCTATCACTGCACACAAGTAATATACTGCTATATTAAGAGTGCAACATCTTTGTAAGACATCAGTATGCTTTAACAATGATGTACTAAGCTTTCCTCTTAAGCTTTTCATAATTCAATTAACAGAGTAAAATAGCTATGCATGTCCAAATTCTACACATTAACATTGATTTCTTATAAAGGAAAGACTGGAAGAGGAAGATGCAAGTCAGCTTCAAGTATGATACTGCTTAGATTTAACTTAGGATTAGTAGTATCAAACAGCTCATGAAGACCTAGAGCATAAGAGAAAAATGACAATACTTGACCACAGTGTAAGAACAGTAGCATTAACTTTTGGTGGAGATACAGAAACTGTCAAAGGCTAAAGATTACATTCTTTGTTTAAAATCCTAGCAATTATCTGCCTCAAAAAGAAATTCACTGATGCATGGACACAGGGCTCACCTTGCCTCATATGTGTCACCACTGCTCAAATTAAGTGTCTAGATCTACTAATACTACAGTTTGAAGCTGTCCAACATATGACCACTGGGAAGGTGATTTTAACCAATTAAATAGAAATAGTTTCCACTGCAAGATGAGGGTATGTAAGCAACAACTTTCGGCATTAACTCAGCAGCCCACGACCTCTTCATTTCCAAAGAAAGAAATGAGTAAAAGACCAGCAATTCAGAGTGAAAAATTACATCCAAAAGAAAACTGAAAAGATCCCAGCCTATTATTATCCTATCAAGCAGCATGTGTTACACTGCAGTGCAACTGAGATCTCTCTTGGAAAAACAGTGATATACTCAGTGAACATGCACTGCACCCACTGTAACAACTGATCCTGATCGTTCCAAATGATGCTGGCTTATCCCCCCGACAGATGTTATGACAGAAACACTCCTTGGGAAACCTCCCAGTGGCAAGGTATTTTTCAAGGAATATCTAATTTTCCAAGTCTAGAAGCAGGAAAATGCAAGGTATTACCTCCTGGTAGACGAGTGGCAGGGAGAAAGTCTCAGCACAAGTGAGACCAACCTCCAAGTCCTGCATAGGCCAAGTCCCAACCAGCCTCGTGCTGCTTTGGAAAAACCTGATCTTGCCCTGCCTCTCTTTGCTGGCAGGCGCCATATCCTTTCTCAACTTAAAAATCCAACAGGTAAATTAGAAACGCCTGGAGCAGAGGCTGGGGAGCAGAACGATGCCTAGGTAAATGAGCTGCAGATGCCTTGCAGTACTGAGCAACTGCAAACACAGAGCTCTGTCTCAGAGATTCAGCGTTCACGGAGAAGACACACACACACATGCTTTCACACATGGAAAAAGCTGAAATGACCATCAGTCTGCAAGAACACCCAGCCTGTGGCTTTTTTGTATTAAGCCAGCCAGATACAACCTCCATCACAGGCCTGCAATACATGATACCACCCTGGTATTTTGCACACACAAATTCAGCTTCCTCCTCTGCCCTGGCACCCTGGGCAAGTCACTCAAAATATGCCTATGCCACGGAGGGAAGGCAGGACTTCTTGGTGTTCACCAGATATAGCTAATGCATGAAAATCCCTGGGAACACAGTGATGGTACTTTCCAGGAGAATGACTCAGAAAGAGTCCATTGTTTATGTTTATGTAAACGTGTTAGTTCATTTGGAAACCACCTGGTCCTTTCTAGGAGTTGACCAAATGATAATGTAAGTGCTCCTTTCAGTGAAAATTCAGCCTGGCAAATAGTTTAATTCCTCTTTTTTGAGATACAGAAGACACACAATAGCAGATCACTGTAGTGATAAATCAAAATAGTTGATGCTACAGACACTAGGTTAATACCCTGACATACCAAAGCAGCACATATTCCTTTTAAAAGCTAACTAATTTAGCAGAGTAGTTTAAAAGTGCCAGAGACTGCTATTCGTCAGAGTGATGAGAAGAAGGGTGATTCCATGGTATGATGAAGGAAATAACACCTAATGAAAACCTGCTATATGTTTCAGTTAAAATTGCAGGTAACAAACCCACGAACTCATACACCAACAATTCCATATCCCTAGGTGCTATTTTTGAGGCTATTTTGCCCTAAACATGAAGAGTCTGATGCAAGCAGCTAAGCTGTTCTGAAGTTGCACACTTGGGGAAAATAAATATAAATTCAAAAAACACTGCAGACACGACCTTTTCCAAGGGACATAACTCAAATCAGAAAGCAAACAATATACTAACGGCACACAGGAATTTCAGGGTGGCAGAGAATCTAATGATCTCCAAAGTAAAACTGCACCATTACAAACTGACAGCAACATCATTTTTTTTTTGCTGTTGTTTTGTTTTCTAGTAAGAAACACTTAATGGCTGAACATGGAAGCCCATCTTAGTTATGGACTTACTAGGCAGCTTTAGGAAATAGCTGAATGTTAGAAGGTCCCTTTTCTCCCTGCCCCCCCTTATTTTTTTGGTCTTCTCCAAAGATGCAAGCCCCAAACACATTAGAAGTTTTGGCTGCCAGGCAGGCAGTGTATCATTCTCACATGAAGTTCTGCTGCACCTTGATTTTCCCTACTAACCCACCCCACTCCTGACCTCAGGGTAAATACACTTTCTTTTCTGGTAGCCTACCAGGTGAGTCCATGCTGAACTTGCTCACTTACACTGTTAGGCTGAATCTGGTGGAGAGACTGGAAAAGCACCCCAGAAATACTGGATCACTGGGGGAGGCAGGTGCCACCTTTACAAAGAAGCAGGACAGCTCATCTATCTTAGCCATTGAAAACAAATACTTACAAAATCCCCCATTCAAAGAAATTTTGCTGTACGGATCTTTAGGCGTGCTGTCTTAAAATGGGACTGCTGAAGAACAGAGTGAAAACCAACAAAACGAAATGCAGCTAATCCTTTGGCCCAAACATCACTTCAAAACCTTCATATTAATGCACAGTTCTAATTTTAGAAATAAATTGTCACCTTCTGCACATGCTTTAGCTACCAGAATCTATTATTACTATATTTATTACTATGGCACCAAGACATTCCATTCAAAGGCAGGACCCCACTATGCCAAGCCTGCTACAATACAATCCAAAGACCTGTGTATACAACTGACAAAGGTTTTTTCAATTATAAAACAAGCATTAAAACATTACACAGTTATTAGGAAGAAATCCAAATCGACAAAACAGAAGTAGTTAAAAGGATACCCGGGGCCATCCATTTAATTGCTTTTTTTTGGCAAAGTAGTTTGAAAGTGAGATGCCTCCCATTTTTAAGTCAAAGAATGGAAATTAAAGGAAAAGAAGGGAAAAAAAAAATCACAACACAATAAAACTACTCCTGGGCAACCGTGGAAAATTAAAGATAATATATTGAATTACCACGTGCCTATGTGAATCAGCAGCAATTTTTGCCCGCTGTCATTACACACAACCAAGCTGCTCCTCTGTGTTAACACAAAAATAATGGATTGGTATCAGGTGAAATTCCTGCAGGCTCAAGGAGAGATAGAGGGAAAAGACAGCAAGAGAAAAAGCTGCAGCCAGCTTTAGTTAAAACATAAGAAGGGAGCAAAGGAGGTGGAGAGGTAAGTGAGCAAAGACGGAACATTACATTGCTACAGCACAGTAAACATAAAATCACAAAAATATAACTTAATTCTCCTTCAAGTTCATGTTTGGGGATATGGTTTTCAAGTACAAAGCTCTAAATATTATTATTTTTCTTGCAAGTCATTGAAAGTATTGTGTTTTCTGTCTTCACTTTAAAATGGTAGTCACAATATTATTGCACAAGTGTAAGTACCTTACAAATCCCACTACATTTCTAACAGAGTTAGAAACAATATCATTCTTCTCTGCATTTTCATGCACAAAATTTCTGTTTTAGCATCTGGGAAAGCTTTTCCCTTAAGTATCAGCCTAAGGTAAAATTAGGAAGGTCTGAACAATTGCACAAAGCTTAAACTGGAGGATAAACGGTGAAGTGAATTACTTTCTTACTAGGTTAAAAAAGGAACTAAATAAATAAATAGCTCTGATAATGGAGCTGATAAGGTGGAGCTAATGCAGAGATTTATGGGACTACAAGGAAAACTGATCACGGGGATTTCTGTGTGGGAAGAAAAAAAAAACCACTATGTTTTCCAATTTATAAAAAAAATACTTGGCAACAAGATCACACAACAACCAAGAGTTACCACAGCCAAGATCTCATTCTTTTTCTATTACAATAGGAACAGAAATGCTATGGGGTACTTGCAAATTCAAGACTTTTACCTGAAATATTTCAGTCTCTGCAAAATATTACTGTGATGTAAACTACTTGGTGAAAAGGCTAACCCTCTTAAGCAATTTCACTGCAGAGTTTGATTTTTAAACCAGGCTTCAAAGATTTAAAATAAAATCTCAGTTTTGACCTCAGGGAGGTCAGGAGGAGACATGATATTCTCAGGAGGGTGCTGCAGCTCTATTTAGTTCAACAATAATCACTCCAATTTAGGAGCAAGTCTTTATAAAAAGGTTCAAGAGAAATTAATCCATTTAGCATTGGTTCCAAAATTGAAAATAAATCCAGCCTGCTCAGTTCTCAAGGGTTTCAGTTTTACTTTCCAGTGGCTTCTTCTCAGCTTCCTCTACTGCAAAGTACCGGAAGTTTGTCCCACTACATACACGTGGGAACATTTTCAGTGTCAAACATGACTGCAGAGAGGCTGTTTCTGTAAGCCTGAGACTTTAGTATGTCCAGTATGGAAATACAGAAAATGCCAAACTAAGTAATCAATGACATTATTTTCATTGTATGCAAATATTTCTCTTTTCTCCTCATAGTTTTAGTTTGAGGCTGTGACTAAAAATTAAATGAATTAAAATGTCCCATCTTTTATGTGACCTTACATGTCCCATTAAATAATATCCTGTATAAGAAGCAATAAAACAAATTGGGAAAGAGTAACAGAGAATCTGACCTGCCTAACAATTAGCAATGTCTTATTTGAAATGACAAGAAGATGTGATGGTAGAATATGTGGTCTGCCAACATAACCTCATGTTATTTTTAAATCAGTTTCCTTCCTGCCACTTGTCTACTGACTATCAACTACCAACATGAGGACAGAAATTCCTAAGCATCATCAGTCCTCATTTCCAAATTATTTATGTATTTATAGCACAGATGTGTAATTTACAATTGGTAAGCAAAACCAGGCAGTTTTACAAATGCACTATTTCTGCAACTACACCATTTTTGGGGGGCCTCTTCATATTCCAACAGGTTTTTGGAAATTGGTGTAAAAATATAACTAGTGAACCTATTTATTGCTGTAATTTTAATGCTTGCATAAAGCAAACATACCCTAAACTGGTTGCCTAGCATCAAATTGACAGACCTATAATTAAAGACAAATAACAGACAATCAATACTACTAACAAATATGAAAGTTCTTGTATCACTAATCTCAAATGTGGTATACTCCTCAAAAGAAAACAAATCTACTTCCTCCTGGCACTTACTGGGATATAGCAGGTTCTTCATACATGGAAAGGAAACGACCCCCTCTGACAACTAAACAGTTCAATAATACCTCCTTCCCCTCCATAAGCCCTAGAGGTGCTACACTGAATGGTAACAGGACTCTTTCCTAAATACCATGCTTTATCCATTAAAGAAAATGGAAATCTACTACAATTAAGCTGCCATTCCAGAACCAAGCTGGGACCTACATCTGTGTTTCTGTCTATCATGCCCATCTCCTGTCCTGTTCTCATCAGCGTGAGAATACAGAAGGTGATCTCACTAAGCAGATAAAAACACCCAGTACTCATCATAAATATTTAGGAGCCCTGTAGTACATCAGTTGTAAAAGTAATAAATTTGAACCCACATGATCTGGATGCTCCTGTCTCTTCACAAGTTGCTTGTCCTGTTAATGAAAAAAAAATAGAGGATCCCACCTATTTCATAAGCCTACCTATCCAGCACCGAGCCAACACAGTGGACTGTTTATTTTGGACTTCATCATCCATTTGCCCTATTGATTTCATTATAATTCTGTAGATCAAGAAATGCATACCCTAAATAAGTTAGATTGAGAGGGCAACAGCAGCTACAAGCCAGCTTGAAAAAACCAGCCCCAGAAAGTTAAAGATGATGTGTAACACTTGGCAAGATGCCCCTGCTATGCTGAAAATTGAAAGCAAACAAGACTCTTGAGCTTTCTCAAACTAATAAGGACAAGGTTCTTGAGGCTTCACCCAACTGCCACCTTGAGCTAACTTCCTTACTTCCATGGGGAAGAAAAGGACTATTTGAAAGAGAGGAGACAATACATTGCCAGACTAGATAGACTACCATCCCTCTCGCACTGAATGGCAGGAATTTTGCTTATACTCTGTACTCAGAACAGATGAAGTAGTATTTTAAGATTACTAGTTTATATACAACTTTTAAGTTTTCAAGAGAACAGAACCTAAGGGAAAAAAAATCTGCTTCTGTACCACATGCTCCTAAACTGATGGACCTGTCCCATCACCTACCTACCAACCAACCAACCAACCAACTCGCCCTAAAAACATCCTACAAATTAGAACAATCCATCAGCCAACCAACTGAGAGAGTCCCCTCCCCATTAGATGTACTTTAGATGTAGAGTCAACATCACTTAACCAGAGAAACAGGCCATCCCAGTATCTTGGCTTCACATCTTCATATTGCTTCCCATTGGCATACCAGTGCTGATACCGATAACATTATGTTGCTAAACAAAATATACAGTATGTCTTGAAGGACATATCTTAAAGATATATGAAAGATAGAAAAAAAAAAAGTCTAATCTGAATGTCTTCCCCTTTTCCTTTACCTACATTAAACCTCCTTTCCGTGCCATTCACTAAATAAATCAAGATCACTGCATTTGAATTAACCTATTTCACTGTGTGTGCTAACAGCAGAACTACACAAACCAGCCATTAACAGCTCAAAATTTGGTTACTCTTCTCAAAGCAACGACAAAATATTCTCAATTATGCTGTACTACCCACAGCAACTCTTTCCTGATTTTCACAGTTCTAAACTATCAAAATTACCTGGCAGAAAAGTAAAGTAATTTGAAAGCACTGCCTTTGAGTTTTGAAACTCTGGCATGCACAGACTAGAAACAGAAATCTAAGATGAGAGTTTGCTTTAAGTAAAACAAGATTACCTACACTCTAATACAGCACAGCTGCCAGCCAACTACATAGCAGCCACTAAAAATTGCTTACATACCACTGCAAGTTGTTCTCATTAATAACACGAGCCAGTCACAATAGCTAGCCAACATTTACTGTAGTAGATACAAATATTTTGAAGCTGGTAAGATGGAAAAACCTTAGAAAACTCCCAAAAATCTGTCAAGAGATTTAAGAAGAAAAACAGAACTTTGATTTTTCTATAGTAGATTCACATGCATAAGGACAGCCTAAACAGGCATTTGCAGTGGCTTTCCTGAGTTTTGTTTATTTGTTTTCAAACCATTAGGAACATTAAATTTAATCCACATTAGGAACCACAAGAGGACTAAGCAGTGCTCTTAAATAAAGTACACAGTTTTGTGGTCAATTTGCACACCTTAACTTGACGAACAGATAGTCCTTAACAAATTATCATTTTTTTTCTCCAGAACTCTATTTGGCAATTGATATTAATCAACTTCCCCATGCAAAGCAAAAAAACTCCCATAGATGAATTTTGAACTTCCCAATGCCTTTACTTCATGACCCTTTTATTTGGAAGCATGTCCCAAATGTAAGGAAATGTTAGTGACAATGAAGCAATGAAGTGACAGGCAATAATAGTTTCAACTTAGGGCATTACATCACTTACACCTTTTATGAAAAACACGTTACATTCACACAAGCCAACACTTGGTGTCTTCTCCTCCTTGATTTCCACCAAAGAGAGATGACTTAGCAACAACTTAATAAGCTGAAAGACACCTCCCATGTGTGGCAGTTAAACTCTGCTGACAGAGGACCATGGCACCCAGGGAACAGGGAATTGCCAGGGAGCACACGAAATCCAGGCATCTTCCTCAACATCACTCCTGGTCCCACGTGGCTTAGAAACCTGCTCCTTCAGCTGATCGCTGACATTCTTAGTTTAAACTAAATTTAAACTTTTTGCTGCCATGAAAAAAAAACTCAAAAAACATGCTAAATTCACACTTTAAGTACCTGCAACCACTGATATTAAATAACACCTCATGTATGTTGCCATGGAGGCTTTTCTAGTCATTAAAAAAGAAAGATATTTTCCTCACAAACTTCAGGTGCAATCCAAGAAATTCACAAGAAAAGGTCTAAATACACATTTCTTCATTGGACAGTGGTAACATTTTAATCGGTAGTAGTTCTAGCACGAGGTTTTCTATTGTATTTCATAAATAGAGGCAGAAGGAGGAGAGCACACCTCACAGAAACATGCAAGTGTCTTAGAAAGCAGCATACTTTATCTAACCTTTTAACCTCAGCATCGTTACAAGTAATACTTTGAAGCAAGAGCGACAAGATTATGACTATGTTTTGAGAGTCACTTTTGTTATGCTGTAACCATTTCCATACAGACAGCAACAGAAATAAATGCCTAGGAAACTGCAAAACTGACACAGAGATAGATGAGCAGTTTGCACCTAACATTACACTATTAAGTTTTTGAACACGAACTGAACATGCTGCTTCTAATTAGGCACAAATAAGAAAACAGCATAATAGCACACAGTGGTATGGCAAAACACCCGGAAGAACTGCCAGCCTTAATACCCACGCTTGATGTGATTTTATATATGTAACAACCTAAGAGAAATACATCTATCGCTAGCTACAAATCGCAGGGTTTTCAGGTATGAAGGTAGGGAAAATCTCCCTAAGAACAAAGAAAAGTTTTTTGTTTCCAGTCACTCCAGATTTATTCACTTTGATTTTTCTTACTAAAAGGCATTTCAAGTATTTCTCTAAGTGAAATAAAGATGTTCCAACAGCAATACATTTACAATGTAAATTTATTTACACTATTTACATTATGTTGGAAAATTTCTCATCCAGTCTAGACAATCCCACCTGAACTTTCAAAATAAAATAATAAACAGGTATTTCTTCATTTAAGCTTCTATGTCAAGACCTCAGTTCAGAAAGGCCAGTAAATAAAACTCTTAGAGTACACACAAACAACCTTCTCAACAAATTAGCGAGAATAGACAATTTCCAAAGGCAGATGACACTCCCATCATTAAAAGTGAATTATCTTAAAAAAAAAAAAAAAAAATTGGGTTTTTAATCAAATGTAGTTACAGGTTATGATGAGCCAACTTTTTTTCCAATTAAGGTAAAATAGCTGAAAATAACTCTCTTCTGCTGAGCTTGTACCTGTCAGAAGAGTAGAACACATCACTCACAAAAAAATCATCCCAATGACAGTATCATTAACAGATTAGCAAACTAACCAATACGAATACGATTTTTTTAATTCACTCTACATAAATATACAGAAAATTCATGCAACTTTCAAGCCACAAGTTAATGATACTACAAACTTGAAATCCGATCAGGTAAAGTCAATCTTAAGTACTGGAGTAAGACACCAAAGTGAGTCCTTGTTTTGTGCTTTAAGACTCGATTCTCTGAGAGACATATTAATTTGACAAAAATGTAACACAAAATACTTCTAGAAATCACTCTTAAAAGTGTTTTTGTTATATATATACATACATATATATGAATGTGTTTCACAGAGCACAAACCTTTTTACAACATGACTTACGAAGATACTTTTTTCGAAACACAATTTTCCCCCTATAAACCAATATTAAAATAAAGTTCAGTTCACACATTAGTGTACTAGAGGTAGTATTACTGCAAAGACTTTCATCGCAGGGCAAGTGCAAATTTTATCTACTAGCTTATCAAAAGAAATATAGATCCACCAGGCTGGATCTGATCTGAAGTCCACCTAATTTAACATCTCATATCTCACGGGCTTCCAGTGTCAAATGGGACACAGATGGGCATCAGAATGTTTCTGCCAGATCTTCTGTTTTCCCCTACCATAGGAACACCCGCAGTGGTATCTGCTTGAGCCTCAACACCAGGCATCTATGTTTTCCTTCTGAACTCAGTAGTAATTTTCCTACTGAAACTGCAGTAATTCTGTCTGATTTTGCCCTCCATAGAAGCCTGAGGCTTTATGAGGCTTGCTTAATTCCTGGTTTCAGTAATGTAATACAGCATGGAACCCCTGTCCCCCATTTCATTCTGTAAAAAGTAAACAAATTAAATTTCACTATCTTTTAATCTCATTCCATATGCCTTTGTTCTTGTCTTAGAAGAGGAAAAAAAGCTTTCCTGATTTTTCTAGAGGTTAAAAAAAACAAGGAAAAGGCTCAGGCTCCCCAGGGAAGGGGTCACAGCACCAAGCATGATAGAGTTCAGGAAGTGTTTGGACAATACTCTTGTGCACATGGTGTGATTCTTGGGGATGGTGCTTTGCAGGGCCAGGAGCTGGACTTGATGATCCTTGTGGGTCCCTTCCAATTTGGCATTTTCTGTGATTTTGTAAATGATACATTTGTTGCTTTGTTTTTTTTTAAGGAACCAATCCCTGTGTCTTTACATGAGAAGTCCTCCAGTTTCTTTTTTAATAAATTCCATCTCTCCTCTCCAAAATCCACCTACTTCTCCAATACACTCTTTTAGATAAAGTGCACAGCATTCCACAGAAGCTGACAGATGAGCCATTACATTGTATGTGCTTGCATTAAGCCTTTTTCTCATTCACATGACCTTTTTTTCAAAATGGGAAGACTTATCACCATAGGTGATAATGCCCCTAGTGAGCACAAGGCCAGTAAAGAGTAAGTTTCTTTCTCTACTTCCAAGTTTGCAGCAAACCACTCATTGTTAAAGATCTATCCTGTAAGCATACATTTGTCAAGTCTCTTTCTAAAAGCCAGTATTTCTGTTTCAGTCCGGGTTAGTTGAAGTCAATGACAAAAATTCCATAAAGTTCAACAGAACTAATTCATATGCAATGCAGGGCAGAGAAGCCTCTTGGGAACCCGGCAACCCCCCCTCCCCACAAACCCAACAGCAATTGCAAAAGCCAGATGACTGAAGAGCACTTGGATTGGGGGATTGCTTTGTCACACTTAGCCCAGTCAGTAATTATGGCATTCCTCATTGCCACTGTCAGCAAAGAACACTTTTGAAAGCATCCTTGTTGAATCTGCATCCCATGAAAAGACAAAATATTGTATTTTTTATGGAAGAGTAGAGTCTAAAAGTTTGTTATCAATGTTACTGCTGAGCATCTTCCAAACAAGCACCAAGTTTTGCTTCTGTCATTAAACTGACAGTAGTTTTTAGATAATTACAGAAGAACAGAACCATATAAGGAAAGCACAGAGCTCTACAGAGAGCTGAACTCCTCTACAGGAGACATTTTAAGGTTCTTTTGTTTAAAGCCACATGATTTATTCAAGTTACCCTTCCTACACTCCCAATATGAGAATTTGGAGGTCAGGAATATTTTTACTAAAGCCTATGTATTTCTAATTGTTGTTTCTATTAGCTTTTGCTCAACTACATTTTTCTTCTCCTTCTGAATCTACAAATGTGGTTTTGGGTTTGGGTTTTTTTGGAGGGGTTTGTTGTTTGTTTGGTTGTTTTGGTTTTTTTAAAAATCTTTAGTGTATCAAGATATTTCTCCTTCCTAACCCCAACATGTAGAAACTGTGTAGTTTAAAGTCCTGCTGAGATTTGCAGGCATAAATGTCAACTATAATAATCTAGCCTTTTAACATATTTCTTTCTTCACTCATGGTATTTTTCCACTCTGTGGAATTAATTCCATAACCTGAAGTGCCACTTATTAAAAAGGCAAGACATGGTAAAGAGCTTGCTACCATCATCACTTCCTTTACAGAAATATAGTGATTTCACTCATTACAGCACACTCAAGTTTAATCAACGCTGTGGCTTCTGCTCTGTGTAGGTATTAATCATTTATAAGTCTTTGGATTCTATTGCTCGCTTTGTAGGTCATTTCCGTAGGCATTCCCTTGTAACCTGATCAGGCATGATGTAAAAAAGTCACTTCTGGGATGACCTGATATGAAAAGGGATGTGGAAAAGGAGCATGAGAAGGGACAAAGTCAGTATGGGAGGAGGATTTCTGGTCCCAAAGAGATAAAAGACAGGTGTGCACATGTGTATGTGGAAGGAGGGAGAAAAACACTTTTTGTGCAGGCTGGGATTGGACAAAGATTTCAATGTAATGCTCAGAATTAAAGTAGATTTTAATCTATAGGCAAGTTTAATTGGAAAACAAGCTCCCCCCACCCCCAAAAAATCCATCCACCATGCTCTTCTGGTACAACATCTCAAGGTATCTCGTTTAAACCTAGGAGCATGAGTTTAATATTGCTCCCAAATCACCATAATTAATAACACTGACTTTGAACATTGATGGTAGCCACATGCCTACCCAATTCCATTTCAAATTCTGTTGTGTTCTTGGCCTCAATAATTTTCTATGACAGTAAGTTCCAGAGACTAATTATTTGTGTGAAATACACATATAATACCTTCCTTTTATTGCTCTTCTATTTGCCATCTTTGACTTCAATAGAACATCTCTCTTTGTTCTTCTGTTATGAGAAAAAGAAAACAGATGTTTCTAATTTATTTTCTCTTTCACTAGAATTCAGTGCAGCATGAAGTTAGCAGTTAAATGACTGAAGTATTTCATCCTGATTGTGTTCTTCCACACAGAGCAAACTTACCTGCCTACTAGGAGAATCAGAGAAAGATGAGCAAAGAAGTAAAGAAACTCAAACCTATGAACTTTAAGCATAAGGCTTCCGACAGAAAATGAGAAAACAAATACCAAAAGCATTAAAAAATGCTCCCCTATTCAATGCTGGTATGTCCATATTTGGAAAAAACCCAAACCAAATGAAAAACCCACCCACAAACTAACCAAATTTAATACAGTGTGTGTGGCTGAAGATGCTAGTGAAGAAGAGGAACAATTAAAAAAGCAAAAGAACAGTACTTTATATGTAATGTCACCCAAACCTCTGATATCACACATACTCAGCATGCTAATTTAATCCTCCCTGTAGGAACAATTACAGTCAACAGTTGCAGCTTCTTTTGTGAGCATAAGCAAGTTCTCAGGTGACATCATGAGGGTCGTGGATGAACAGCTTAAAAAGGGATCGATGCCACAGTTTTGCAACAACATTTCTGGGCACTTGCAGGAAGGGTGTACATCTGTGTTTGTGTGGAACTACCATTATCTGGGTGTAAGCTGCGCCATACAAAAGCACAACTTCCATCAAAACATTTCATTAAATAGGGAAGTCCACATAGAGGCATTAAATTTGTAAAAGCAAGTGGAAGTAGATTTCAGAGGGAACTCACCAGATTGCAGACTGATGACATTTGTGTTAAAATTGCAGTGGAAACCCTGCTTGATTTAGTTATTGCAGGACAGGGAAGGACAATTCAGAGAAACAACAGAGCTTTTACATTACTTCAGCTATAGGACTGATCCCTAAATGCAAAGGTTGCCTACCCTCAGATCCACTACCAGCCTGCACTGCATCTTAATATACCCAATTCCAACTTTCCTCATTTTAATGGAAACAACACTGCAGTTGAGGAAAAACACGCACTTCAATGCTTCATTCTGCAGGATGATGGGTTCCTTGATCTTTACACCATTAGCATACATTTGCTACACGTGAAAAGGCATCAGCTATATTGCCCAGCTTCGAGGACTTGAAAACAAATTTCTGGAGCAGAGAAACTCTTGTTGACAATACATATCATTTGGATTGGATTTTTTTTTAAAGGTGTATTTTCAAGAGTGAAACAGATTATAAATAAATAAAGTGTTGCCACAGTTAGGAAGCTCATTGTTCCAAGTCAAAACTCTGCAAAGACTATGATTAGCCAAGGGCACAAGAGCACAATTAGTTCTTACCTGATGACAGGATCACATACAAAAAGGAAACCCAGGTGGGTGAAATACAAAATGAGGTGTCTTGATTGAGTGTGATGACATTCAGACTGAATTTTCTAAAAATGTCATATATCTTTTAACAAACTTGTGTGATAATGGTACTGTTACATCTAGCTCTGATCATACAGACACTATTTCATGTATAAAGTGTGAGTACACAAAACCTGTACACCCCCATAGCTGTACTCACTCAGTTCAGTGACATGTGAATACACACACTCCTATACTGTATTCCATTACAGCACATCTAGAATTGTGTTATCATTTTTGCAACGAAGTAATGACAAACATATACATTATGGCAGCACAGATCCCCTCTCAGTCATGAAAAGAAGTTTGACTTTATGCTTTATACCACCGGGATTAAGTGCAAGTCAGCATTATCCTTGGAGCCTGTTTTGCACATCCCTGAGAGACTTTCCTATGTGTGCTTCTCCTGGGTGATGCAACGTTTGCAGTTTATGAAAACGCATACTCTGTCGACTTCTACAAGTCAAATTAAATGCTGAAGAAAAGGCAACTTGATCTTACAGTAATTCTTTTCCACACAGTTACTTCTTCACATTTAGGAGGGAAAAAGTAAAGAAAAAAATAACTCTTTCTCAGAACTTCAACTGCACTCTGGTAAGTGAATGCAAAATGTGTGTTTGCACACACATACATGTTCTAAACACACTGCTGACAAAAACCAGATCTGATTCAATACTGTTCCTCTAGAGCTGTTGTACAGGTAAGTATCTAACAGTTTTAAAACCTGAAAATTACTACAAATTACCTCATAATTTGCAAAATTAAATGGTGGGCAAAATAAAAATCAAGTTAAAATTTATTTCATTTATTTCAAAGTTGAAGTCTGGTAGTGGTTCAGTCTTCTTGCACAATTCAACTACTGCAAAACACATATTGAGAGGCACCATTTAAGAGTCTTCCTTACTGTAAGGGATTTACTTTTAACTGCTGGCAAAATCCAAGTACATATTCCCCTCCTGAGCATCTTTTAATCTTTATAGTTTCTGTTCCTTTAATCCATGTAGAACAGACCCCCACCAAGTAGGTATGTCTCCCCAGCACAGGTTCCACAGGGAAGGCAGCTCTGGTTCAGTGTCGACTGAGTTCAGGTATATTTCTGAAAAGACTGGAAAGCAAGATCTAAGCTGTGCAAGCTCCAATTAAAGTAGAAAACCAGCTTAAACCAACAAAAAGTCTACCTATTAAGAACGTCTTAGCAGCTGTGACCAGCATGGATGAGAAATGGTGAGAGAGGTTGCCCAGTGGCTGTTGTGCTGGTTTCACACACTTTTCCCACTAGGGCAAAGAATGATCAAGAGACTCATAATCTCAATGAGTACTCTTGCTGGAAACAGTTTTTGTGGATAGTCAGACCCTTAAATGTATCCATGTCATAACTTTACTCCTATGAGACATAGTGTTCTACTACATACTCAAAGACATACAGAAAGAATCAAAAATATAGGATAATTTAAGCCCTTGTTTTCTTCAGTACTGCTTGTAAAGAGAAACCTGAACACATAAGAGAAATCACCATTCATAATCCTGTGAGAGTGCAAAGGATGCACATGAGCCTGACTGCCCACAGGCAGTAATGCAAGTATTAAAAGAAGGAATTAGACAGACCTCCCCTCATCCAGATCAATGTCTTGCTGCACATACATTTATCTTCTTCCTTTGTTTGCTCTATGGTCACTAGGTTTACAACAGCTGAAGTCTTCTAAAATCACAGGACTTTAACAGCCAAAGCAATGCAAGGAAAAGACAAAATCCCCAATCCTTCCACCAAAAACCACCCCAGCACAGCATGTCCTTCCTATCTTTTCTTATACCGAAAAACAGAATAATAAATATGAGTAAGGAAGCAATGCGAATCTGTGCAGAGCATTCCTTTTTTTTTTTTTTAACCAGTCTATATGTTTGCTTTTCATTAGCTCCCTGTGGTGGCAAAACTATAAACGTAAAAGTTAAGAGACATAAAGGGAAAAAATGAAGTAGCCAATAGCAAAGATTTCAAATACACTTACACAGCCACAGTTTGTTTTACAGCTGCTTTACATAACAATAAAAAAGTAATATACCATGGACTTTTGGCAGTGTGTAGAGAGCCAGCATCAAATAGCAATAACAGAGTAAGCACAAATGATCTCTTTGGAACAATTAAGCAATTTTAGAAGGACCATTATGTCCAACAAGTAATGGGTCCAAAGAGACAGAAAGGTCAAAAGTGTGAGTTTCTCTGTACTGACCAGAGATCACATATATGACCCTCTGGAAGAGAGGATAACTTCATAATCGTATTATATAACCCTTACTAGAAAATAACCCTGTTCAGCACACTAAACAAAAATAGAGATCTTTCCTTCAGAAGCCAAAGGCGAGAATTTTATTCTTCCATCCGGTTGTCTCAGCATAATTAATAAATAAATAAATAAAGGCCAACAAAAATGCTCACCCTCTCTGTATATTCAGCTGAGAAAATCATTGCCTATATATAAAACAGTGAAGTGCTCACACAGTTCAGTAAACAGTCTGGCACTTTAAAGAAAAAAATGGATAAATAATACATATTGTACATTAAACTGTACAGAACTGTTTTAGTGACCTTGAACTCTAGTAATATAAGCAGGGCCATGCAAACCCACTTTCTGTACACAGTTCATTCACTACCTCCAGCAAGGACTGAAATTTAACACTGAACCTATTGTGTCATTAGGATATGACACATTATCTTTCAGGAAAGCCAATCTAAGCAAACATTATAGTTCCATTACTTTAATATCTAAAAAAAGAGATTCTCCCTCTGAAAAGAAATCATTTGCTAAAACAGCAACTAAATGACTTTCCAGGTGTGACATTCAATGTGTACATGAGAGGAGGATTAGTAAAAATACTGACAAAGAATCTTTCATTTCCCTGGCATACCGTTGTCTGCTGTGTAAGTGCTCATACAGGTTCACCTTCTGCACAGTCAAATGTCCTCATAACTCCCAAGTGAAGTTTAGATGTATCCTCTTGACTAGAAACCTTTCAAGCTAATAAAATACTTTTCCAATGACCAAAGAGTACTACATAAAGAAAGATGACAAATTTCAATTTCTATGTTACCTTGCACTCAGGATTATCCCATTTGCCCATTTAAGTACTTTAAAAACACTTTCCTCTTTCCCTTTCATCAAGCTACTCTGATTCATGACCCAGATACTTTAGCAATTTAAAAATAAATAAATAAAATCTATATGCACATTCAGTAGTTTAGCTGATCACTGCTACTTCATTTGCAAGTAAATTAACAAAACAAGAATGGTTATATCTGCTTATTTTTTAATTCCTAATACACATTTTCTTTCTGTCAACAGGACAACCTTACCTCTTCAGTTCCCTGTA
This sequence comes from Daphoenositta chrysoptera, assembly GCA_013397915.1. Lineage (NCBI taxonomy): Eukaryota > Metazoa > Chordata > Aves > Passeriformes > Daphoenositta > Daphoenositta chrysoptera. The sequence goes on along the minus strand of VZRO01000464.1, from coordinate 792,547 downwards.
GGCATGGGCTGCAGACTTTGACAGATGTAATGACTTACTGCTGAAGGATCCGTGCAGCCACCAGGAAAGAGAAGGGATCAGAAAATGCTCAGCTCAGAAGGATAAGGAGGCAGGAGACATTAGTACTGCTCTTTACAAGCCTGAGACGGCTTGCAGAAAGAGGCCCAGCTCCATGGGCCAGAACAGGCACTCTAGCTCTTTTTTCCAGAACTTATACCACACTGGTGACTTGGGATACATTGCATTATGATGAAAGAAAGGAAAACCTAGAAGAGAAGTATAGAGATTGCTCGGACTCTCTGCAAGAGACTGTAAGATTTACTACTGGAAAGAGATCTGGCAAAATATATTTTTTCTCTCTTGTTCCCTGCTTTTAAGGGATTACATCTAATCCCACCCTATATTTTCACTCTTTCCTAGTATGTCATAGCTCAGCCATCAACTCCAGCTCCATTCTTTTTTTCCTCATTTGTTCTGAATCAATGAAGACTGTTGCAAGCAGAACAGACTTCAGTAGGTAAAGGATACCTCTCCTTTCCAGATCCAAACCCAAACCACCACTCCACCCTTACCTCTCTCTAAGTCAAGCTGTGAATCAGTAACAAATCTCACCCAGCTGTTCAGCCAGCCATGAGAGAGGTCAGGCACATCCCCACTTACCCACAGCCCCTGACTCTGCTGCTACCTCTTACAGCTGGACCCTGCCACCTTGTTGTATCCCCACTGCAGTGTTACCACACAAAGTCTCCACTACCCAATCCCTACTTTTCAGTCTTTCCTGACAAAATCCAGTACTAGTTAATAAATACGTCCTAAGTGGCTAGTTCTGTGCTACTCAGCATGCAGTGAAATGTGCACCTGAACGTTCCCAATGCTAAATTATTTGTCTGGACTTTACATCTCCTCATAAATAAGACTTTTCTATGAAATACAAGGCAAAATCCTTGAAATACAATGCAGAAAGTACAGACTGCACAGTCTATGGGGTTACAAAATTTGCTTTTTCTGTGGGAAAAACAATGTACAAGACTTACCTGAAACATTACAAAACCTTGTATGTAACATAATATTTATAATCATTAAGAGTACACACAGTGACTACTAAGTACTTGAAACTGGAATATCTCAACACATGTAATAGCTATGCATTTTAACTCATATTTCCTTAACAAATAGTTATAGTCCTTCTAGATATTGAGGTGGAAGGTGAAGTAGGTGCACAAAGACACCAAAGAAAGAGATTAGCTGTTGGACAACTTCATTATTTCTCTGCCACTATCCAGGAAGAAAAAAGCCCCAACACTAATATAGCTCAAAATACATTATCCTATTACAATGTGGAAGTATCACAAAGTAACAGCTGTGATAGCCCTGGTGTGCATAAAACCGGAAAATAACCAAATCACATATTCAAGATAATACAATAGCTGCTGAATAAAACAACTCACTTATTTACCTCTATCAGATAAGGAAAAAAAAAAAAGGCAATTTTGCAACATAAGCAGAACTTTTCTGGGGAAGGGAGGATAGGGTGACACCTACAAGCCCAAACACTAAACCTACTTCATTACTAAAGAACATTTAAACATAGATGGAAATTTACATACCACTTTGCCAACACTGACAAAAATTAAAGAAGTGCTTTACTCTGAAAAGTTTACAGTCTAAATTCAGCAACACAAATGCATGAAGGTTAATCCTTCACAAAAGCAAGGAGAAGTGTCTGAGTGACAGGAAACAAGAGCTTGCTTTAAATGGCAAAGCATAAAAAGAAGAGAGGCAAGAAGGGCAGAAGTTGAACATTTTCTGTGGCTAAAAGCCACGTCAATCAGAACAGGGAAATAGAAAAGAGCCTGAAGTTAGTGGACTGGAATGAGGGACAATGGGTTGGGAGAAGGAGGTCATTTTGTGGGTATTCCACATAAAACGTAAAAAGACCTTGTGGGGTCATTTAACTCAGCACCCTACTCCTGGCAGTGGTAAGAGCCTACTCCTCAGAATAGGTGACTGTGGACTCTATCTGTAGTCCATTCCCTTTGTACTCCCTCAGAATCCACAGCCAGTGGATTAGGGGTGCCAAAGGCTACATGCCTGACTTTTCTCTTTGTATCTGTTTATGGACCTGTTGTTCATGAATTTGTTTAACCCCCTTTAAACACGCTGATACTATCTGCCTCCACAACCTCCTGCACAAGAGTTTCCAGAACCTCACTGCCTACTGAGTAGAAGGGCCTAATCTGTTCAAAAATCACCTTTTAACAGTTTCAGTGAGTATGGGTTTCCAGTATTATGGAATTTACCGAATAACAGCTTTTGCCATGCTTCTCTTCCAGTTGCTACAAAAGCAAAGAGTGCTCCTTTGGGAGATTCAGATTCACAGGGCCTTCAACAAAACTAATTTGCAACTTCCTACCTTTAACACTAGTCTATTGGATTGGGATTGACTGAGTTACTTGTTTCTCTCTCTATTTTCTGCCCTCTTTCTCCATTTCTCTGCCTGCCTTTCTCTCCCTCTGCTCCTTTTCTTGCTATCACTTCCCCAGTTTTTTTTTTCCCACTCCTCACACCTCACTGATGTGCTTCTAGCAGGACATGGCTCAAGAGTCACATGTGACTCGAGTAGCAGTTCAAGGAGGTCTGCAAAGATACAGTGGGGCACCTGTTACATATATTCTTCAAGGTATAGTACGTTGTGCCTACTACAAGATCATACAAGTGAATTCACTTTATTACTAAATTAATATTTTATCTCCTAGGTGGGGGTGTAAAACAATCACCACAGAAAAACTGTTGTTGCAACTTGTATGCTTTGCTGTTTCAAAAATCTACTCATGCCCAAGAAGAGGGTGGCCCATGGATGGTCCTTCCCATCCATCAAGAGGAGGATGTCCTGTGTCTCCTGCTCCTCACAGTGCAAGGAGCAGAAAGTGGAGCTAAGTTGCTGGAGCACAAAAACATCAGTCTTGTCTCTACCTCCTCCTTTGCTGAAACTGTTCCAGCAACCAGTGCAAAATTTCCTCAGCCATCCTGATGGGCCATCTCTCTCTGCTGTCCCTTATAGTCTCCATTAATGCCTTGTACAATCTTGCTGCCTTGAGTGGTTTTATGTCCTTTTCTGTTCCTCCTCTGCAACTCATTCATCTCCCAGTCTTACCAATACCTGCAATCTGATTAACCTCACAAGAGGAGTGAGGGGATGGAAAAACTGGAAAGATGCTATTCTAAAGAAAACATTAAGATTTCACCAGAGATTTCGGCCCTGGGATGCAGCTGAAAGACAAGCAGAAGTGCAGCTGAAAGCCTGGCACGAGTCACATTCAAAACTTAGATCTCCTAGGTCACTCTTGTCACTACTGTACATCTTCTTGCCTGATTTCCTAGGTTGCTGTTGAAATTGTTCCTAGGGTGCTGTTGAAATTCAATTTGAAGTAGGAAAGAAGACATCACCATAACTTTAATGCAAGGGAGAACTCAGTGAGATTCATGATATTTTGAGACTTAGCATAGCTATTTAAAGCCTTCAGTCTTTTCTCTCTCCCACAGTCACCCAAGTGTAAGGAGGCATAAATACTTTTACCAGAAGTCAGAGCACTACAAAATATGATGAGAATCTCATATTGAGAATTACCCCATCAAAAAGAAAGCTAGACAATTCTTGTTGATAAATAACTTATAAGGAAGACAAGAAGGACACCAACTGTAAAGGCTTGCACGCATCACTTAATTCACCTCCTTTAAAAAGGTTACTAAGACATATAGAAAATACTGTGCAAATAAAGTATTACAACAATCTGATTGATCAGAAACTTCTGGTAAAATGACCTTTTGTAGTATACTACAGTATTGATCTAATTACCTTGAAACTGTATTATTACAACTGTGTACATTTTAGCAATCTTTCAAAACCATCTGCAGCAGCTAAACACTGCTTTAATGACATAAATTGCACTTTCTCCACCATTTATAGGCCACTTCTCAGAGCAGCTACACTTGTTCAGAATATAAAATAACACACTGGAACTTTCTAGAAGTTGTCCACATGAAAACTGCAAACATATGACAATCCATAACAATTGTCACCTAAATTAGAACCTTAAAATGTCAGTGAAGATATTCCAACTGCATCTAAAACCTTTGAGACAGCTACCCTGGCAGTTTTCCTTGTAGAACAATCACTGTCTCCAGTAAATCTGACAAAGCTCTTAGACTGTACCAGAAGTAGTTATTTTTTTTCATCAATTCACCTATTGTGAAAAGACACTTTTGATTTCAGAATTAATTTTTAATGTTTGGGGGTCTTTTCACTCCTATGTGCAACTCCCTGCATGATGCCAGGCATCAACAGAAAACACACCCAAGACCCCTCTCCTGATTTCTCCCCACAAGACACTGGAATTAGCACACTGGCCAAAATGTATTGCTGAGATACCCACAGCAGAAAAAGCTTTAAATAGTAGCAATCCACCTGCTCCAGAAAGCTCCTCCCCATTTTGCCTCTACAATTCTCAGTACTAGTTCAAGGTTCTCTATGTTTCTAGCAAGTCAAGCAGCTCCAGAGGGTGAAATGAGCCATCTTTTTAAACAGTCATTTACAATGATACAAAGTACAAAACACATCTACTAACATGCTGAGCTGATTTGGTTCACATTCACTTTTGACTCTAAAAGTTGCAGCTCCTGGAGGAATTGAGACCTAAATTCTACACTGATGTACAGAAACACAGAAGCAAAGAAATCTAACAGGACTCTACATCATTAATCGTACAGCCACTTTAATCCAATTACTTTGTATTTTCTCTTAAACAAATGAACTGCCAAAACTTGGCCTGGACCCAGTTCTCAAAACAGCTCAATTTCATCTTATCTGACCCATACTTCCAGTTGTGAAATCATGGAAGAGACTGGAGGCAGTGGGGAGATTCAAACACCACATCTGCCCCAAGCTACAGCCTGCATGCCCCACTCTCCTTTTCTCCCCCAGCTTCCTTCCCCCAGAGTCCAGGCTAATAAAGAACACTGCAAATTGGATATTGAAGTTAAGCATACAGCTCTGCAACATGTCCTTGTAATGTCAATTAGCCCCCTAAACACAGAAAATATGTATTAAATGCATGGTTGCAACCATTACACTTTCCCCAAATGCCTTGGAATTTTAATTGCATGTTGCTGGAATTTGGAAATTGGCAAGAGAAACAAGAAAACCCCTCTGAATTCCTGAGTGCACAGTGCTTATTTTGACAGTTGTAGTTTATTTATAGTACTTGACAATACATGTTCTCTCCTTGGTTTTGTAATATAATGAAGTGAGTATTTAGACCTCCACTGTTAAGCCTCAGAGGGAAAAATAAGTATAAATTTATTTCATTCAAATAAATGTACAGATTGGCAAGATTCTACTTATAATGACTAAATTGCATCATTAATTTAACTTAGTTTGCAGCACTTTGTTTTGTGGAGAAAGCATAGCCCTTAACTTTGAACGTGGTGTGTAGTAATCTCTTAACCCATTCACATAAAATGATATAGTTTTTTTTAGCACATGAAGTGCTTCTGAAAAGGTGCTGCATGGAAGGCTGGTCTGTCAGGTACAGTTACAGAAGAGGGCAGGCAGAGGCTGCAAGTTTCACTACGCACAGACTCACTGATAACATGAATGCACTGATGTACTGGTGCAGGTGAGCTCCGATCCCACCCCCAGCACCACGCCCTCCAACAGCGGGACCAAAGCACACATCTGCAGCCGCAATGTTACCAGCTCCAAAAACCAACCATTCTTCAGAAACCATAAGGCTCTCAGTCACTGGCAACCTGCTCTTGTTGAAATCCTCAAACACGAACCCATCCTCCTCAATCCCCTAGACAAGCCAGTTATCCATGGGTAATTTTGCCTTCATATAAAAAGGCGAGATAGATTCAACCCCTAAAGTATGAACAGCGCACATACAGTGTTTCCCGTTTATGTCTATGAAGTATGATACACATATAATGCATATTTCTTAAAACAAAACCACACATATAATCTGCTGCTATACACATATCCAATATAAAAATCTAGACAAGCAGTGCTGGAATACAACTGAAAAACCAAACTGACTAACCGAGAGGATATATAAGAATTTGTCAGATAAAACATACATGCAGCATCGTAAACACAGTTGCACAGTGCCCTCCAAGGGCAGCAAAACTGAAAATCAAATAATAAAATTAAGAGGTATACAAGGGAGTGTGCACAGAAGGGATTTCAATCCTCTTTGTTCTTAGCCATGATACAATTTCACAGCCGCTCTCAAGATTCATCGTTTCCATGTTTGGCATGCAAGAGCACAGAATGCAGTTCATTTGGGAATTACCGAGCCAGGATGTGCCAAACAAAATCTACCACAGCATCAGCCAGCTTCTGCCACAGCGTCCAAACAGCCTGGCCATCACAACATTTCTGACAGTTAAAATAAAAACAGAAGTAGCTTCAGAAAAGTTAATTCCTGTAATATTAACTAATCGATCCTCAGCAAAGAAACTGCTCCTGTGCACTCTTTGTCTGACTACATCGGGCAGAGGACTTTGCCTGCAGGAGCTGCTACCCCCACATACTTAAATTCACCCAGTGTAGAAATGTATTATTTTTATGGTTTGCAAGCTAGACCATACACAGCTGCAGAGGATCTCTAAATTAGTTAAAACACCATTTCAAAAGGAAGAGTTATTTCTCCAGGGATGATGTGCCAAACAAAGCGAGGAGGGAATGCTGAACCACCGGTAGTTTATACGACAAAAGGTATTTTTCTACTACACACAGCACTAATTGTGAAGGTCCTTCCTATCCTACATCTGAAAACTTCTCACAGAAAACACTCACATTTTCAACACAACACGAGAAGAAGTAGGGAAAAAGAGTTCTAAAACCACTTTTGTAAGCTTATAATGCCACCTTCATTAAAGGTAATATTAATTTTCTGTTTATACAAGGAAGCAAAAGCTGGCATTTGTGTCATTCCTGATCTAATAATTTGACTGTACATATTAAGAAAAATATTAGAAACATTAGACATTGTTATTTTGAAAATATAAGACCAGGAAGTTAATGCTAGAATATGGTTGTGTTCAGGAAGGGCTATTTCACACATGATAATAACAAAAACAACACTGATATCAGAGTTTAACAGTAACAACCCATCCTTAGATAATATACTAGATTTAAAAGCAAAAGCACTTAAAGCGTTATTGGAGTTGAAAGTATTGAAAAAAAATACATTTGCAAAAAATTACAAGCACCATAAAAAACAAATGTAAGCAAGACAAATGCCAGACTTGCATGGTATGTAGATGAAATGTATTAATTATAATATGAAGCCGTTGAGTTCAAAACTGCCTTTGAGCCACACATTTTATGCAGACTTCTCTCAAGCCAAGAAATCTTAATTCCACATTGCAAAGTTTTGAAAACTATTAATGTTCCATACGTTGTAATGGAGAGCACTTCTCCCCACCATCTTTACTGAGACACATATTTATTAAGTGCTGACAGTTAACTTTCATGAGACTCTCAAGGAGATCTGGTCCTTATTCTACGATTTTACAAAAACTGGGCTGAAGGTGCCAAGAAACACAACTGTATTTTATTATTATTTAAATAATGAATTTATGATAGCATTTTACTCTGAAGCAATGGTAAGCCCTGCAGGCAAATGCCTCCTTCAGCAAAGGTCTGAAAATTATTTTTCTTTAAATAACAGCTGGTTGTGCCTATATGGTCTTAAATGAGCCATGTGGAGACAAACTTGTTTCAGTTTGGCTAAGATAGATTAAAAAACATTAATTCTAGTTAATATCCATTTTGGTCCCTCTACGCAGATGGGAAAAATAACATTAAATTACCATGCTTACATACAGTCAATACCAGACACCCAATAAAGCACAAATTCAAAGCCCTGCTCATAATGTAACTGATGCACACAGTTCCAGCAGAACAGCTCAGCTGCAAGTTAGCTTGAAACAAAGGAGATTTACATTCATTTCTCTACTTTGCCAGAGGCTTTCTGCATGACCTTGGGCAAGTCACTTGATTTTGTGTGCTGTAACTCCCCATCCCTAAAAATGGGGAAAACCACTTGTTCCATAACCTCACATCAAATAAGCAGATTTACCATCAGGAGATGCTTAGATACAGAGGTCGAATAAATGACACAAAGCAAATAAGGAGTACTTAAAGCTTTAAATAACTTCTCTTAAAGCTTTGGACACTTCATCACAGAGACAGAAGGAAAGCTTTTGCACAAGTGTTCACAAGTGTTACCAGCAAACAGAAGTGAGGACTACCTGCATAGCAAGATGGAACCATATTTTGCAGACCCAAAGCAAGGGGATGACACCTCCTCTGTCACCAACATATGCAAAAGACCAAAAGTAAGAAGTTCCTAGTAATCTTCTTTGAGTTCTAAAACAAGAGTTAAACTCTCTGATATAATGCAAAGTAGGAGAAGAGATCACCAGATACATTCTTAAAAGATTTAAAACACTTAGGTCCAGAGAGTCATTCTCCAATTCATATTAACCACTAACCACCTTTTGAACTTGAAAGCCACATTTAACTTTCATAACTCAGTATTAATATCAGGAGTCAAATAATCTTGCAGAAATTAAAGACCTCCAGAGCACTGGCCTACTGAAAACAATGAAGAGGACTAAAATCCATTTAGAAGTAGCTGTAGTGCAAACACACATTACACTAGGACACTTATGAGGACAGCATTGCTCCCATCAGGAACCCACGAATTTGCAACACATATTAAATATATCTTTTTAGAAAAGGGTTTCAAGTCCAAAAAACTACTTTTTGAATGAAGGCCAAACAGAGACTGTGTTTCCATGCACATACTCTGCACCTCTGCACAGCTACCTGCACTACCCTGTGAAAACCAAAATCACAGCCTGAGGAAGGGCAAAGGGACTATCAGAAATGAAGCAGTCAGTGAGAGACAAGCCCAGGTAAGCTTCTGGGGGACACACACAAGCTATGGAAAAACCAGAAGCAAGGAAAGTACTGAGGAGAGAGGAAGTTCTGGAATAAACTTCCCCTCATATTACCTACATATGTGTAAAAACCACACAGCTGCTCAATCACAGGGTGTTGAGTGTGCTTGGGGTTTGGGTTTTTTGGGTTTTGTTTTTTAAACAGATGATCTGTGGGTTACACACATGAAAATACAGTCACTGCAAGCTACAAAAATAAAAATGAAACATTTGTTTTTAAGCTATTTTGTTTGAAATGTCAAATGGTTGTCACTATTTGTAATTGCATCTTCTATGGCGTATTTTGTAACAAGAAAAATACCTCATATAAGATGTGGTAAAACTAATTTCTTACTAAAAATCATTCACAACCTGAACTTTTGTCTTTCAATATGCAGAGCTGCTGTGGGATGTGTTAAATATCTTGAACTCCCATTACAGCAATAAGACTGAAAGAAGAACAGTATTTTGCAGCGAGGCCAAAAATTAAAGCACAACCAACCATGAACTTCAATCAAACACCGAGCACAGAACAGGGGAAAATACAAACATGGTGGTGAGGGGTGTAAGAACAGATGTCCAGAAAAAAAAAAAAAAAAAATGGTGTTTCCGGCACAACACAGGATAAAGTTTCGGACAAAGATTTTCAAATGTGACTTGAGGCTTTGGCAACCTCTAAAATTGACAGCACAACAGGTAGTACGAGGCATCATATATAATGCCCTGATTATGTAAGTTTTAAGATTAAGCTTGCAGGAGAGAGTGAGATGCCTAAAAGGAGAGGACTGGCCTCTCCTCCAGTGACACCTGAAAAAAATCTGTAGAGGCACAAAAGCAGCACAGATATGAGGGGCAGGAGGTCAGAGGAAAGTTAGAATAAGCGAAGTCATAAAGGCAGGAAATTGAAACTAAGTTCTCAAACTATGTATTTAATACCTCCTTCACAGCATGCCAGTAATGTTCATACAAAAGGAAAAAGTATAAAGGAAAGCAGTGACACTGTTAGCAGGCTTCCCAAGAACAAATTTTGGCAACCTTAAACATCATGCAGCAACCAGAGTCTCTCACTTGCTTAATCTCTTCACAGTCATAAATTGACTATTTCTATTTCTTTTTTTCACAAGAGGCAAACTTTCCCCATAACTGCAATAGCTGAAAATCATCTCACTGTTGTGGCAATAGACACCTGCCAACCTTTTTACAAATCAGCTGCTACAGAGGCAAACTCCCAGTGCCTGACTGCACAACTGGAGCCTTGTTAGCCATGAGCAGAGCTGCTCTCCTTCACTCTCAGCACCGTCTTTAGAGAAGCAGGATGACTTCACCCCAAGATGAGCAATACCAAAACTCCTTTGGTCACATACACACACAACAAACCCCTCAACTCACGTTTTCCTACCTATCAACATATTAAAAGGCAGTAACAACTACACCAGTTTCATGCATTACTTGCAAGAATTGCCAGCCTTCACTGTCACTCATTTGAAAGTCTAAAGGAATGCAGAATACTTGTAACTCCACTATGGATGAACATTAATCATCACTACTTGTACTACAAACTAATTTTTACCATTAGAAATATTTGTAAAGGCTGAAATAACACAAACTTACTATGTGGGCCCTGAAGTGCATTATCCTCAATGGTCTAGGTAGTTAAAAAAGAAAAAGCAAAACTATACTGTATTTTGACAAGTAGTCTAGTTCACATTTACCTGTGAATGAATCCAATTGAAACAAGGACAAATTAGGGTTCTAATATTTTTTACACAAACCTTTAGAAGAAACACACAATCTAACACACTCGTATACTATTACAACTTTTGATAAATTTGCGAAGTTCACACTGAAGTCCCAGCACCTTGACTATCCAGACTCAGTTAGCTAGAGAGCAAGTAACAGTGCCTGAGATGTGCTTCTGTGTTTCCTTCTCATGAAAATCAGGTGGAAGGAGAAGGGAAAAGCATGTGGACTTCATCTCTTGTGGGATGCACACAGGACAGACATCTCCAGACCAAGAACTGGAAATTTTGTAATATTCAGGTAAGTCATTACTGTCCCTAAAGCAACATTGTCACAGTTAAAGATTTCAGAGCTTATTGGCTACCATCCCAACAGCACAAAAATCTTCTTTGTATCAGACTAGATGTCACATATCACCTTCAACCCCTCTTTTAATTAATTTTGATCCTTGGGACTGGTACTGAAAGGGCGGCTCTGGACCTGTCAGGCTAACTCTTGTGCTAATGCCTCCCAACAGACTAACAGTGGCAAAAAGCTTCAATAAAAAGGTTCACGTACATTTGTGGGTGGAAACTCAATACCAAAAAGACCAATTTAAACAGTTATTTATAAACGTAATTTCCTCTGATTTCTGCTATTACCAACATCAAAAGACATCAAACCTCAGCTACAGCAAGAAGATGGGAATAGTTATGCTTTGGCAACTACAGCCAACAGAGCAGACCGAAAGCCTCTTTCCTCTTGGATGAGCAAGTATAACCAAAGATGTTACACTACTACTGTCTCCTCTCCAAATGCAGAAGAGGCTCAGGGACACTGTGCAATGAAACAAATCAACCTGCTAGATGTTTTTAAAAAACAGTACAAGTTTCTAAAACATACTTAAAAACAATCTGCTTATAAAGGGCAACAGAGTATCCCTGCTTTCTGTTTCATCAGCTAAGATGTATGTTCCAGTGGGGCACCCACTGAGTGACAAATTCGCACTGCTCTTCCACTGTCTGCTGCCGTTCACAACAGAACTCTGAGCTAAAAACCTCATAGCATTCTACTCTTCTCTGCTCCCTTGGCAGGACTCTTATTTAAATAAGATTAGTGCAGTCAGGCATTAGATTTATAAACCAAAACCAAAAACAAACAAGGAGAGAGTTTTCACACTCTTCTTTATAGACCAGTTTCTGAAAGGTACACACACAAAACAGTAAAACATATTGAAAGGCAATTGTTAAAAAACCAAAACAACCCCCAAAACAAATAGAAAACTGGTCAAAACACATACAATATCTAGACGTACCCCACCTGGAAATTATTTAAAGTCATGCAAGCATTCATGAAAGTACTGTTGGCCAACTAAACAGCCATTCCTCTGCTCCATCCAGAGCCTCTGAGGGCAGTTACAACACACAGGCACATTTCAGCCCCCTCACCTTCCCCCGCCCTCCTCAGGTAAGGAATCGACACCAACCTGCAGTTGGGAGGTGGATCTAAGGTGATGTCAGCCAATTCCTTCTGAATCCTGTGGCAATAAAGCAAGGAGGAACAAAGGTAAGCCACTGTGTGGGACAGCAGTTAACACATTCACCTGCAGACATACTGTCACTGTGAGCCTGCCACAGTACTTAGGAGAGAGGCACTCTCAGCTGCAGCCTCCCACCAGTCCAAACCCCCTAAGGAGGACAGGCGCCCTGCCCTGTGAGAGAGCCAGGCAGAAAAGCAGACAGGCATCGTGCACTGATCCCGGACAGGTGTGCTGCTCTACCCTCTCACAAAGATGCCAACCACACAGTGAAAAAGACTCTCTGCTTTGCTCTGCCAACCAGCCTGTAAATGAGGGGAAACCTCTGCAAATGTGATGCACCAAGAGGAAACTGCAGTCTGAAAAGGAATTTTGTCTTACGGGATTGAGAGAAACAGTCATTGCCAAATTGGCTCCCTCCTCTCTCCCCCAGCTTCTCATCACCATCCTGAGAAAAAAAAACCACAGCCCTGAGGGAGTCAGTAACTGCGCCATTCTCAAGGACACTTTAAGGAAGGTGAATATCTATTTCCGAGGCTCCCGCACATTCCTACCACCTTCAATTCTCCCTTCTCTTCACCCTCGAGAGCCACACAACATCCCCATGTCCCCTCCCTAGGACTCCAGACGCTCCCTCTCTCCGCTGTGCTCAGCCAACACCCTGTCCTCCCGGCCCAGACTATTCTGGGCTTACGCTGCTTTTGCCACAAAACGCCCAACCAGCTATCATCCTCTTCCCTGGAGTCCCATTACTGTCACTCAGGCTTCCCTTCCAGATTTCCCCACCCAGCACTCAGCCTGCCTCCCTTCTCCTTTAAACTCAGCCAGCATCCCCTGCCACTTGTCATACACAAGAACCACAGCTTTTCCACAGGAGGCAGTTTAAAATCTCCTCCTTAAAAGAGAAGGGCACAACATGTAAACACTGCTTGCCACTATCTATGTCCATTTACCATGGAAACCTGCTGAGCGGAGAGATCTGGAATAACCAAACTGCCTAAATGCTACAAAGCCACAGAGAACTTAGTTGCTTCGACAGGGCATTTGCATAAAACCCCAGTCACTTCTGACACCTACTGATACAACCTCTCTGCTGCTTGGCAAAGCTGTTCAGTGAGATGGTTTATTATTTTTACTGAAGTACTGCAAGTTTGCTTGAAAACTTCCATTTGTCAGCTTAGATCCCTGGAGCAGGATGGTGCTGAATTCAGGTGACACATAGAATAAGTAAGAAAGGGCAACAATTTTTTTTTTTTTTAAATTAGTAGCTCCAAGAGTCTGTCCAAGTGAAGAAAACTGACTGACACAGCTGTTCTGGAATTACTATTCTATGCAGGTGTCTCTCCCTACACATTATTCTTGAATAAAAATTACTTTATTCTCAAAAAAAGCCCAAACCCACTCTGTGCTGTGAGTAAAGACTATTTTAGAGCAGAATGTCCACCTGCTGTAGATTATTTATTCCAGTCAGCATCCAACCATACACAGAAAATTCAATATAGGTGACGAGCAGACAAAAATAACAGTAATGGATTTGTTGGTAAAGATCTGGGGCTATATTACACCCCTTGCACTGGTGTGCACTCGCCAAAACAAGCAAACTCAAAACTTCACAAACATTAATTAATCTCCAAATCAGTCCTGGAAAGAAAAAAAGACACTCTAGACTCCAACCCACAAGAGAGGGAAATGGGTGTTGAAATGCAATGCCTTACTTGGGACCATATAGCTTCCAGTAGCAGAGGAAAAAAGTAAGGTCTAAATGCCAATCCTACACCATTCCCATAACAAATGCTAGTAACGAAAAAGGAAAAGACAGCAGAAATAACTGAGGGCCAGAATAACAGCCCAGGAGAAGAAAAGCCAGGAAAATATTTGGGATAAGGAGGAAGAGGGACCAGAGAGGAATGAAGTTGGGCAGACACTCGCTGCAGTGAGACACTGAAAAAAGTGAGACAATAGCAGTTTCGTGTGGAAAGGTTGAGCACAAGGGCTAGAGATGAGGAATGGGAGCAGCAGGGGAACGGAGCAAAATAAAATGAGGAAGAAGGGAAAATGCAACGAATCAGTGAGAAAACTGACTGCAGCCTCACCTCTTGGCACTGGTAGATAGCAGTTTAGAGTTTTTACTCATGCTGACTTTGCTTTCCTTCTTCTTAGGCGTGCTTGCCTCTTTCTCTGTCTGTTGGTTGGAGGATGAAGATGAGGAGGAGCTGGTGCTGGCCCTCGAATCGTCATCCGACATAGCGACCCCCCCACCACACACCCCAACCTGGAGAGGAGACACCATGGGGCGTGGGGAACAAACAGTGAACACAAACACACACAGAGAAAGGTTGCTGACAATCTCGCTCTGTGTTTGGGTCATGCTCCTTTTAAAGGATCCTCGTGTCTCCCTCTCCTCTCTAGGCCCTACAGCCATAGCAGGAGGAGCAGTAGCTTCCCCTGCACTAGTAACACCGAGGAGCGGGGGGGAAAGGGACTTTAAAAGCTTCTTCTCAGAAAGCAAGTGCGAAATGAGAGGAGACTGGAACGAGGACAACTGCGAGGATCAGGGAAGCTCAAAGCAATTCTTTCTAATCTCCCCCAAACTGCACACACAAGAAGAGCCATCACCACCCACCACTATCGAGCCTAGGGGTGTAGGAGATAAAAATGGAACAGCTCCGGTCCCTTGGGTTCCCGGGAGGCACGTGGGGGAGGCAGGAAGGGATAGGGCTGGGGGGGTGACCGTCGCCAGTTCTAAAATGGAAGTGGGGCATCACGGGCAACACAGGGAAGACCCCGGCAGATATGTGACCTGTGGTGGGGAAACCCCTGCCTGCTGGATAACCCCTGTCTGTGGGATCGGGTGTTGGAAGCCGTGAGGGGAGACGGGCGGGAAGGGAGCAAAGCAAGGGGAAGGGCTAAGCAGGGAGCGGGGTGCCCTGGTGGGACCCACCGAGGCCCACTGCACCGAGGGGCAGATGCCAGCCCAGGGGGAAGGGAGCAGAGGGTCTGTGCCGGGGGGCCGTGGGGGGAAGGAGGGCCAGGGCCTACGAGGGTCGAGAGTGGAGGGCCCGGGGAG